>PVJH01003944.1:0-133279 GCA_004026705.1 Nesogale talazaci
ATGAGATCTGTTGCTGTGGTTTGTCTTTCTTGTTTACTTATTAGTACTGAAGTGGTGTTCTTTTGTTTACGTGATGCTTTTGAAGAGGTCGGTGCCATTTTCCTTTTTCCAAAGTCCCTTGTTTACTTTCAAAGTGATTGGTGTTTTCACAGGGTACCTGTGTTTTACTGTGGAGATTGGTTGCTGTGTAGTCAGGTACTGTGTTGCCTTAAAAGTAAGCTGTCCCCTTGTTTCCACACAGCTTTCCGTGCACACAGATTCCTGGACACAGATTCCCGGCCACCCACACACTCCCAGCCACAGATACCCACACTGTACTTGCAGAGGCACGAGAAGCAGATCGATCAAGTCTGGTGGCACCACAGCCTGCCTGCTGCTTCTCCTAGCTGGAGGGCCTGAACGCTTCAATCAGACTCCACCCTGTGGTCCTCCTCTGCCCTATCCTAGCTGGGGATTCTGCCCCCCTCGAGCCTGGTCCTGCCCTGTGGTCCTCCTCTGGCCTGGCCTAGGTGGGGAGTCTGTTCCCTTGAGCCTGGCTCTGCCTTGCGGCCTTCCTTTGGCCTTTCCTAGGTGGGGAGTCGGCCCCCTTGAATCTGGCTCTGCCCTGTGGTCCTCCTCCCGCCTTTCTTAGCTGAAGTGCCTGGTCGTCTGAGTCTGGCTCTCCCCTGTGGGCCCCCTGAGGCCTTTCCTTGGCCCTCTGGAGCCCGGCCCTGCCCTGTGGTCCTCCTCTGGCCCTTCCTAGTTGGGGAGTCTGCCCCGTTGAGCCTGGTCCTGCCCTGTGGACCTCCTCTGGCCTTTCCTAAGTGGGGAATCTGTTCCCTTCAGCCTGGCTCTGCCCTGTGGTACCCTTCCCGCCCTTCCTAGCTGAAGAGCCTGGACGTCTGAGTCTGGCTCTGCCCTGTGGACCTCCTGTAGCATTTCATAGGTCGGGAATCTGGCCCCTTGAGTCTGGTTCTGCCATGTAGCCCTCTCCCTGTCTTTCCTAACTGGGGAGGCCTAGACACTTGAGCACAGTTCTGCCCTGCGTTCCTCTTCCGACCTCTCCTAGGTGGGGAGTCCGACCGCTTGAGTCTGTCCCCCGCCCTGTGATCCTCCTCCAGCCCTTCCAAGCTGGGGAGCCTGTAGGCCAGGGAGTCTGTGGGCCTTAAAGTCTGCCCCCAGGAGCCTGTGTGCACAGAATCTGTGTGAGAATAAGAGGACAGCTGATTGGCTCAGGACATAAGCTGAACTTCTGCAAACCCAGCACCAGAGGTGGGAGCCTGCTGCACCCAAGTTCTTAACTTTGTGCCATTGTATTGTCTTGAGCTGTGTACTGGTTCTCCCTGAGATCTAGAGACAGTTATATCCAGCCACACTCCAGAGAAACCTTCAACAACCTATTTGCTCATACAAAAACATATTCTTCTTCTGCCTAGACATGTTTTATGCTTCTCCACTTGAGTCCTTTTCTCCTGTGTCAAGAATTTCTTCCTGGTCCTGTTGACAGTATTAGGTTTTCTTCCTGACAAACTTTCATTTTATTTTGTATTTATTTCATAACACATATTACCATTCAATTATATAAAATGTTTGTGATTATGTGTTCCTTACTACTCTGCAAGCTCCACGAGACTGTGCCAATGGATACTGTGATTATCTTTCCAAGTTGTACCCTACCACTTAAAAAATTCCTGGCATATTCCAGGCTAGCATAAACATATGAGAAATTGTATTTAATAACTGCCTCAGGAGCTTCAGGGGCATTTTAATCTCTATTATATATTCCTAAAGCTTAGCTTGTCAGAGTCATATATATATCATCTTATCAATTAATAGCTTTGCTAAGACAATTGATCATAGAAATTTATATTATTTATGTAAAATGAATTGTCTAAGATAAATATTTTAGAGGAAGTTTAGTTATTTTTTGCATTTGGCTTAAAATCACTAATTTTTAAAACAACAAGACCTAGAGGTATTGTAGTTATGTGTTGGGCTGCTAACTGTAAGCTTGGCAGTTCAAAACCACCAGTGCATCCTCTGGAGAAAGATGAGACTTTCTACTCCTGTGGAGAGTTACAGGAACCCCTAGGGGCAGTGCTACCTTTTCCTTATAGGGTTCATATGGTAAGAATTGACTCAATTATAGTGAATTTTTTATATGTCACATATATACACACATACATACATATCCTCTAATTATAAACAATATAAATTCAGGAGTAATACAAATTTTCATTAGACCACCCAAAATCTCATTTCAAAAAGATTGATGTTGCTTTTAAGTCAGGATATATGAAACATATATGTATACTAGCCTACCTTTCCAGAATCATCTAAAATTAATATAAATAGAAAATAAATGAAGTGATTAGTATAAAAATCTAATCGTTTTAAAAACAAACAAGCTCTAGGCCTAATCAATCTTGTAGACAAACCGTGCACAGTAACTTCTTTTAATATACCTGTTATTTATGTAAATTTAAACATCAAGAAGAAGCAGAGTGAGTCATCATTTCTTTTTTAAAACTGAAATCATCTGTAATTCAGGATTCAATCTGAACTTTCATGCTTTGTTTTGTTTTTAGTCAATCAGCAAAGATAGTCTCTCTGTTTTTTTAAATTCTGTTGACATGATAAGTATTGGATACCTTTGTGCTTTCAGGTTCCTAATTACACTTTTCTGTTGGATGTATGAACTCTTCATTCTCTGATGGAGGAGGAGAGGAAGAACTTGGTTGAAGGGCTTTGTTGTAGCTCCAGGAAAATTAATTGCTATGAATACTTTCACTGAGCTTATAAACTAAGCAAAGTTTTATAAGAACCTTTTTGTATGGCAATTGGACCCCTAAATCTCTTTGCTGCCATATTTTTTAGTAGAGGACAATGGTATTTTAAAAGATAATTGCATCATTATATTGCTCCTTCATTGACTTCAGAGAATAAAATCTTTCTTCTCATGTAGTTGTATATTTACTTTGAAATCTTAGACTGTGGAAGAAAAAAGCTTTATGCACCTAAATAGGAGGTTTTTTTAAATTTTTGCATGTGAATTTTATTTTATTTCCTTATGACTTTTACTTTTTACAATATCATAATCTGCTTTAGGTGAAAGCTTACATAGAAAGTTATTTTTCCAACATATACTTCATATAAAATTGTTCTGTGACATTGGTTATAATCCTGAAGTGGGCTAGCCCTCTCTGCTTTTTTTTTTTTATTATTATTTCTTAACCTCTCTGGGTTCCCCATTTTCAATCAGCAGATTTTCCTGCCCCTCACTGCCTTCTCATTTTCACCTTTTGGCTAATATCCTCCTTTTGAACTAGGAAGCACAGGAAACATCCTTCATGAGTATTATTGTTCATTTTATAGGCATATCTATTGTTTTGTTTGTTTGTTTTTGGGGGGCATCACTGCCCTCTGGTGGTCGTGGAAGCTACCCAGCGCTGCTCCTGAGAGCTGCTGCTGGATTCGAACCACCAAGCCCGCGGACGCAGTCCTGCACTCAACCACTTACGCCTCCGGGGCTCAGCTTCATATCTATTGTTTTGTTTTGCTGAAAAATAGACTCAGAATATTTTGAGTTTCTAACTAGAAGTTTATTTTAGGGCCATAACTCTCGGGAGTTCTTCCAGTCTCTTCCAGCCCAGTAATTCTCTTTTTTCTTATGCTTTCTCTTTTTTCATTTTGGCATCACTGCCCTCTGGTGGGAGTGGGAGGCCCAGGCTTGCTCCTGGAGAGCTGCTGCTGGAATTGAACCGCTAAACCAGTGGGCCTCAGTCCCGCATTCAACCACTACATCACCAGGGCTCACCTCTTCATATTCTTTTTCAATTTGAATTTTGTTCTGTATTACAACTTATTCCAAAGAAGACCTTTATTGTGGTTCCAGTCAGCGTGGATGACAGTGGTAGATAGCTCCATCTAGTTCCTTTGATCTTCTAATCTCACATTAGAGGAGACCATGAGTCATGAGGACCATTAGTCTAATGCGGCAGTTCTCAACCTGTGCCTCTCGACCCGCATATTTTGGATGGTCTTAGGAACTAAGATGACACTCCTCTGTTTGTCTCCAGGTAGGTCCGCACACATGCAGATGTGCTGATCTGATGAGAAAGAAGCTATCTTAACCTTTGCACTGTCACAAAAGTAGCAATGTAGTTTACTGTTGTTTTTTAAGACACTTACCCATGCTATATGATAAAATTTCATTTACTTGTAATTAGAACCATTTCAAAGTATATAATTACATACTGTTTTTGTGACTAATTACTATGCTTTATGTTCAATATGTAATAATGAAATACATTTGGCTTATCATATATTTATTTACATTATGATTCATAACTGTAGCAAAATTACAGTTATGAAGTAGCAACAAAAATAATTCTATGGTTGGGGGTCACCACAACATGAGTAATTGTGTAAAAGGTTTGCGGCATGAGGAAGGTTGAGAACCACTGGTCTAATGGCTTCTTTGAATCATCAATATCCTTCGTTCTTTGGGCCAGATGGAAGGAAACCAATAGTTGCTTCTTAGATGGCCACTTGCATGCTTTTAAGACCCCAGAGGCTACTTAAAAGACTAGGATGTAGAACATGATCCTTTATGGACTATGTCTTGCCAGTTTAGCGGAGGCTCCCAGGAGACTATGGGAAAGGTTTTTAAAATATAATTGTATGTTAATGTTGTTGTGAATATACATAGAAAAAGTATCAAAGTCAACAGTTTCTGCATGTACCATTTAGTGACCTTGGTTACATTCTCATTATTTCCTTTATGATGGAAAAATTTCATGTATCTTATTCCATGTTCTACATGAAAGTATTTTAGCAAGTGTGTAAGCATACACTTTGGCAACTGAAATAGCATTTGAACAAATTATCTGTCTTACTGATTTTGGTGTGTGCCATTTTCTCCTTATGATTTGTGAGTAACACTTGTATGCCATTGAGTCAATTCCAACTCAGCACTTTTTTTTTCTCTCCCAACTAAGCACTTCGATGTGACAGAGTTGAACTGCCCCACATGGCTTTTTAGTGGGGCAGACCCATATATATTTCCTCAACAGAACAGTGAGATTGGAAAATATACATCAGGAAGTCATTTTTTTATCTGAGAGAACATATTAAGGCATTAGCTGTATTTAGTAAGCATGTGCCAAACATAATGGGCATGGATAAAACTAAAAAAGTGAATCCTTTATATTCATTATTCCTTTTTCAAAAGGAAAAAATAGATGAGCAAGTCAGAAGTTAGTTGAATTACTATTTTGCATTGCTTTGTGGTAGGATTCTGTCATGTCTATCATAGCACACTCGAACTAACATAGGTCAGGTATTAGAAATAATTGGCTCATGTAAGTGAAAGGCTAACAAAGGAGTAGTTTAAAATGTAATTGAATAAATAACTTGAATTTTCTAAAAACCATATTTTTTAACCATTAGAAAATCTGTTTGAGTTTTTTATACATATATTAATTTCTCTTCTAATTGCAACCCATATTCCTCTATGCCCTTGAACATATTGGTAATATTTATAATGGTTTTGTTAATTTTTCTTTGCTAATTCCATCACTTCTGATACTTCTGGGTCTTTTTGTATTGATAAATTCCTTGAACTGGGCTGAGCCCCAGTGGCACATAGTGGTTATGTGCGGGACTGCAGTCCACTGGGTTGGCAGTTCAAATCCAGCAGCAGCTCTCCAGGAGCAAGGCTGGGCCTCCTACTCCCACCAGAGGGCAGTGATGCCCCCCCACCCCCCACAAAAAAAATTCCTTGAATTCAGGATTCTATTTTTTGGTGAGTGTTTACATGTCTGGTAATTTTTTACATTGTGAATCTCACATAGCTGAGTGTTGGATTTTGTTACATTCTTCATAAAAGAGTTTGCCTTTTTGTTTTGGTTTGCAGATTTGTTGCTTCATGTATTATAATTCTCCCTAATCTTTTAAAAAATTTTTAAAAATTTTTATTATTTTTTTTAATTCTCCCTAATCTTGATGGAATGAGAGTTCCTGTTCTTGTGTAAATTTTAGGAATTTCCTGGCATATTCACTTTTTTCCCACCACCTCACAGTTTGATTAGGTGAACTCACAGAACCAAATTCATTTAGTAATTCAAGAAACAGCTTTAAAGGGCAGAGTGTTCCTTGCCCTCCTATTTGGCACTTGACCCCATAGAATCTGGTTGTCTTTTCCTGGTGCTGAGCAAAAGGCTGTGTACTGTTTAGCTTCTCAGTTCCTGCACTGGGACCTGACAGCGTCCTCTAAAGACCTGTTGGTTTGACATCAGTGTCCCTACTTTTTTCTGGGATCACCTACTGTGTGTTTTCTAGAGTCTAAAAAAATATTGTATGTTGGACTTTATGTTTCTCCAGCTTTGCCTTGAACTTTCACATGAACAATTGACAATCTGTTTAGCACTCAAACCTTGGCCTTGTTCTGATTGTACTGAGTGAGATTCTTCATTGTCTCTTTTCACCCATGTGGTAGGTTTTATTTCTCTGGTGTTTCACTCAGAGAAGTCCAGGTGCATAGTCACAGTTATGTTAATGAAAAAAAGTATTTCCAGTGATCAAGTCACTGGTCTTATGTAATTGTCTCATGTGGTTTTTCCTGTCATTTCGGATTCTAAAGATCTTATTTTCCAACTAAATTTCAGGCTGAAGAAGTTGGTGAAATTTTTTGATTTGAACATCTTTGACATTATTGGTTGATACATTCAAAAGTAAAAGCAAAATAAAAATAGATTTTATAGTGACATAATTTTACAATGGAATATTTTCAATGATCATTATATCATTAAACTTTCTCTTCATGTCTTAGGTATAAATGGCATAGTACATCCTAAGAGGGTTTTGTAATTCGTCTCATTCTTCCCTTACTTGCAAAAATTTCCACAGTGTCCAAGAAGGTTATGTTAAACATTCTGGGACATGATTATTTGATTTGATTTGTATCCTTGTGTGTGTGTGTGTGTGTGTGTGATTGATATCTTGAAATTACTGGGCCAAAGGATATGAGAGTTTATCCGATTGCCCAAATATATTGCTAAATAGTTTCTGGAAAGGTTGTATTGATTTCCCATTGGCAATATATTAGAGTGCTTATTTTGCCACACCCTCTAGTGCACTTTTGTTTTTTTGAGTGAACACTATTGAATGCATTTGCTAAAATGTGTGAGGCCCATTGCCAGCAGGAATAAAGCACAGCCTCTTTCCTCAGAATACTCACAGGTGAGTGATGTACAGTCCGCACAGTCCTTCAGGGAAATATGGAGAAAGGAGTGATCAAATTCTAAGAGGATCCCACAAAAGTGAAGTTGCCATGAAATATTCAGGATAGAATATAGAAGAAATAATAAGATAATCAATGTGAGCAAAGTAAGAAACAACCTGGTCCATTTATTGATTGGGTTGGATGGCACCGAAGGGTGTACTGGGTATGTAGTAGGAAATACAGTAGAGGAAATGTAGTAGTCAATGAAATAGAAATCAGATATGTTAAAGTTTTGATCCTGATAAATGCCCCTCTCCCCCACAACCTTCTATATTTTATGTGGATACAAGGTCCTCCCATATTGTAAGATTTGGTTTCTTATCATCATTGACATTGCTTTTCTTTGTATTTTCAACACCTTTTCATTTTTTAGGTCTATTTTGTTTGAGAATTGTCATCCAACAACTATATGCTGCAAGAAACCTTTCTTTTAAATGGTTTGTTTCTTAGAGAGCAGACTGAGATATTCTTCTTCTTAAATTCAGTAGGGTTCCCCTCCCCCAGACCCCCTCTTGTTTTGCTTCACAACAGAGATTGGACTTCTGTTCAGGCACAGCTCTGCCAAGAGTATTCTTTTGTGAGCTAAACACAGGATCTACTTTTTTTCCCTGGATGATTGCTGTCTGGGGGCCAAATCTTTTAACAGAGACTTTGTTAGGGTGAAGGTCTTTGTCTAGCTTTCTGCATCATTAGAACAAAGCAAAGTATAGGTATTTGGTTACTATAAAAACAAATGTCCTTTAAGCACAATCTACCCATCACACAAACAGAGGGAAGTGAAACAATATGAAAAGCAGAGTTGAGCTGGAGATTTGGAAGCATTAAGAATTTGAGTGATTGTATCCAAGCCTCTTAACTCTTTAGGCCTCTGCTTCTTCAATAATGAAATGACCTTTATATTCCTAATTTAGTTCTAAAGGTTTTTAAGTGCACAAGTGGGTTTTTTAGTTTTGTTTAGTTTTTAAAGACAATTTTTAAAGGATAAACGAAATTTCTTCAAGGTGGATAAAGAAACCATGCTTGTATTTCATATTAATGGAGCATTTAAGCTATTGTCACTCTGTAGTGATTTAAACTTCTAGCTTACCAATAACAATTAAGAAACAATTTTTTACTTTTTAAAGAAGCTTATTATCCTCTCAACATGAGGTGTCAACTACGTTTCTGACTAAAATGAATTAGAATTTTTTTTGGTAAACATGCTAGCAACATGTATTATGATGCTTGTAACTAACAGGGATTATAACATATGAGATGTTGCAACATGAATATAGCAAAAATAAAATGCCTAAATGGGTATCTGATGCTTCCTTAAGATACCTCCAATTATAGGAGCCAAAATCAGAGTAGTTGCTCTGCTGGCCATCACCTCTTTCTACCTATTCCATAATTCTAGAATGTTCACTTATTTTGCAATAGGAAACAAGAGAAATTTGTCTGAGGTAGTGTATGGTCACTTTAAAATGATTAAAGTACTATTCATATTGAAGTTATTTTGGGCTTCAATGAATTTCTTTGTGCTGTTTTGAGTATGAACTAGTTATAATAATTTTTTTCATGAGTAGGAACATTGTGAGTCTTCAATAACAAAATGGTGCTTGCATTTTGGATAGATGCTGCTTTATACTTTAGAGACTATTACATTTGAAGCTCTTAGAAATGCTCAAGTAATTTGAAACTACCACTGTGAAAAAAGTTATAAAATGAAATGATGTATAGAGACTGTTGATGAGGTGGGGTGTACTGACCCTTAAAGAATGACCTTTAAGTTGTTGTATTCCTAGTTCATTTATCTAATCTTAAGATTGTTTTCTTAGATCTCTGCAGTTCTCATATTTTACTTAACTGTTGCGTTGAATCCAGGTACTTCATTTATTCACGTTACGTGTAAATATGGTCCTGAACTATGGACCCTAAGTAAGACTTAGAAGGACCACCTTCTGCAGTTAGGTGCACAGGATTTAGATATGCCACTCTGATCAATGGTGAATTTTTCACCAAGTCTATATTTATAGGTAGATAGTTGCTGAAACTGGAGTAGTCCCACAACATGGTTCTGAGAAACATTAAGTGCCTGAATTTATCATATAATTTCATTTAATATTAAAATAACCAAGTTTTTTCTAATGCAAGGTGGAAATTAAAAATAAAGTTTGGCTTGTATGAGAACTTTGGAGTACTTTGCAATCTTCTACTATCACATGCCTTCATAGATTGTAACCCAAGCAAACAAGACCTAATGTAAACAGGAAGCAAAACAACAACAAAACCACGTCAAATTTTAAGAATTGTGTATTGTTTTAGGTTGAAAAGCTTGGTATAGTTTGTGACAGAGAATGAGTGAATAACTTGTGCTAACCCTACCATAAGTTGCAATACTGAAAGATTCTATGAACAAAATAATTAATTATGTAGGAAGTCTTTCCATATAGTGCTCTGTATATTTGTCTAAGTTGACATTTACCGATGATACAGCATGAAATACAATCTTCACTGAAAGGATTAGCCAAAAAAACAGCTTCAGGAATAGATGGAATAGCAATTGAAATGTTACAACAAGCTGATGAAGCACTGGAAGCCCTCACTTGTCTATGCCAGAAAATGTGGAATAGCACTTTTTGGTCAATTGACTGGAAAAGATCAAAGAAAAGTGACCCAAAAGAATGCTCAAGTTATAGAACAATATCATTAATGTCACATGCAAGTACATAGACAAGGAGCTGCCAATGGTTCAGGTCAGATTCAGAAGAGGACTTGCCACAGAGATATCATTGCTGCATTCAGATGGATCCTGGCTCAAAGCAGAGAATAACACATAGATTTTTAGTTGTATTTCATTGACTGTGCAAAGACATCATACAATGTACGTCATAACAAACTATGGACAGTCTTCAGGGAAATGGGAATTCTAGAGCACTTTATTGTTCTTGTGTAGAACCTGTAGACAGATCAAATGACAGCTGTGTGAACAAAACAAGGGAATACTGCATGGTTCAAAATCAGGAAAGGTTCGTGTTAGGGTTATTTCCTCTTGCCATACTTGTTCAATCTGTATGCTGAGCAAATAGAGAAGCCGGTTTATGTGAAAAAGAATGTGATATCAGGATTAGAGGAAAGCTTATTAGCAACCTACAAGATGCAGATGATACAACTTTGCTTGCTGAAAATGAAGAGGACTTGAAGCACTTGCTGTTGAAGAACAAGAATCTTCAGTATAGATTACAATTCAATGTAAAGAAAACCAAAATCTTTACAAATACACTAATAGAATAATGCCCTGAAAAATGAAGAAAAGATTGAAGTGGTCAAGGATTTCACCTAGCTTGGATCCACAATCAATGCTCAGGAAAACAACAGTCAAGAGAAAAAGAATGTCTGACACAAGCTGCTTTTAAAATGTTGAAAAGCAAGTATGCTACTTTGAAGATAAAAGTAAGCCTGATCCAAGCCTTGGTATTTTCAGTTGTTTCTTATGCTTACAAGTGAAAGGTGGGCACTGAATAAAGTACACTGGAAAAAATTTGGTGCACTTGAACTCTGGTATTGGCGAAGATTGTTGAAAGTACCATGGACTTCCAAAAGAACAAAAAGGTATCTGTCTGGAAGAAGTGCAGTCAGACTACTCCTTAGAGGCAAAGATGGTAAGATTTTGTCTCAAGTACTCTAGATATGTTATCAGGAGAGATCAGTCCCTAGAGCAGTGCTTCTTAACCTTCCTAATGCCACGGCCCTTTAATACAGTTCCTCATGTCTTGGTGAGCCCCAACTATAAAATTATTTTTGTTGCTACTACTTAAATGTCATTTTGCTACTATTATGAATCAGGCAACCCCTGTGAAAGGGTTGTTCAACCCCCAAAAAAGTTGCGACCCATAGGCTGAGGATCACTGCCCTAGAGAAAGCCATCATGCTTAGTAAAGTGGAGGGGCAGTGAAAAAGAAGGCTTTCCACAAAATGGACTGATAACAGTGACTGCCACATTGGGCCTAAATATAAAAACAATAGTGAGGATGATCCTGGACAGGACAATGTTTAGTTCTGCTGTACTAGAACTGGCTAGATGGCACCTAGCAATACCAACAACAACTTTTATCCAAATAGTTGTAATTGAACATGGTGTAGATTATATTATACCTGAACTATGTGTCTCATTTAGATTCAAATGTTAAGAGTTTACAACAGTTCCTTGAGACTCATATTCTATTTTTTTTAATCATAGCATGCTGAAATATGACTTATTTTGTACTTGACCACAAGGCAGGGAACAGGCAAAATTTGCTAGGCAAACATGGTAGCTCACATTCAGTGGCAAGCACAAACATTTCAACCTAAGAGAAAATTAACAACCTGGAATGTAGAAAAGATCTGAGAGAATCAGATCTGGATGTTCCAGCAGGTGTGGATTTTTAGGATGTTGTTCTGTTCACAAAGTTTTTTCAATATGGTGCATACATTTAAATGCCATCTTAAACAATAAACCCACATTGCAGCTAATTTTGACTTATAAGCTTATATCTCCACTCTCTATTATTGTTACCCAGAATTGCAGCATAGCAGCAGAACAGCATTGGGCATTTCTACCCCAGCTCTTTTCCTTTATCTTTGATCAGCTTTCTAAAAATAGTTTTGCTAAGATCTGTATAGCAACAAACCATAACTGTGCTTTGGATTACATCAGAATTTATACATTTGTTTAGATATACTTAATTGCTTACGAACAGATTGATTGAATTTAAATGTTCTGAAATTCTCTAGTCACTAGTACTGCTTTTGTGTCATTAAATGTTTATTGTTTGTCTTCTTCCAGTATTCTATTAGAAAATAATTTATTCCTCAGCATAAGATAGCATTTTTTAAAAGTTAAAGGAGTCTTTGTAATGTGTTTTCCCAATCTTAGAGAGTATATTTTTGGCATTTATTTAAGCAGACATCACAGGAAATAAAATACACTCATAAGGAGCGTTGATACGCTAGTGGTGGTATGTTGGGCTATGATCAGCATGATCAGTTGACAATTGGAGAACACCAGTAACTCTGTGGGAGAAAGAGTGGACTTTCTGCTCTAGTAGAAAGCAGTTACAGACTCGGAAACCCACAGGAGGACGCTAGGAATGAGCATTGACTTGAAGGCAACGAGAGTTTGGAGATATGTTGTTGTGCGTGTGAGAAAACCCAAACCAAACTCACTGCCATCAAATCAACACTGACTCACAGTGACCCCCTATGAGAGCAGAATTGTCCTTGTGTGTTAGGCTAGGATGACAAAAGAAATAAATCCAATGACATTTACATATGTGTAAGAACTCTACATCAAGAAGTAATTATGTGTCAGAAAATATCCTTGTCTAGTCTAGCTCACAATCCTAAGTCCAATACTAGTTTATGCATCCCTCTTCAGAATCACACTGCTACATGCAATGATCCAGAATGCAGGAATATCACAGGCTGGAGCATGCAAAGGCTTGTGGATCACAAGTTGGTGGAAAACTTCGCAGGGCTTTGCAGCTCTTCTGGTGACCAGCAAGCAGAAAAGTGAACACAGATATATATAGAGAGAAGCCAGCCTTCAGCGAGCTATGTATTTCCATCACACCTCTAAGGGAAGTTCTCAGGCCCGTGATGTGATCCACAGCTCAACTCCACCCATGTCTTCTTACACGTGCCCCATTCACACAAAAAACTATCACCCCCTGTAATCCTTATGCAAGTGGAAAAATAATGAAAACTCCCCATGAACTCTTGGAAGCCGTTCTGTAGTTCTTTTTTATTGTTTTTGTTTTCTGCTGCTTTGTTTTGGGTAATTTATTATACAACAATAGATAGTAGTTCTTTTAACTCATCATATTAATGGATTTTTAAAAGCATAAATAGTGTGATAACTGTATTGTTTTTCATACCAGAAGAAATGGGCTATAAATATAGGTAAAACTGGACTTAATCTAGATTGAAATCTTATGTGACTCATTTTTTATGGTTGTTAAATGGGATGTGAATATTAATCTTCCATTTTGATCTTTATTTTAATATATTAAATTTAGGCATATTGTGGAACCTATATCTTACTCTGTCTTGAAATGTCTATTAGAAATTGTAGTAGTTACATAACCTCGTGTTAACTTGAGGGTATTAAGAGTGAATGGGGTGGAGTCTAGCCTGTCAATCAGATCACAGCCTGATATTGCCACCTTGTGGGCATGGCCTTGTCATGAGGATTTTGGGAACTTCCTCTCTCTTTCCCTTCATCTTCCTGTTGAGGAACCATACTCAGAGCTCTGGAGGAGCCAAGTGAAGACTGAGACCCATGCCATTGGGGAGATGCTTCCACCACTATGGAATCCACAAGAGTTTTCACCTACCAGCCTGTGATCTGCACATTTGTTGTCATTCCATGTACTATGTGAGTCTGAAGAGGAATTTATGGACTAGTATTGGACTTAGGGGCATATATGAGATGTATGGACTTAATATGGACTAGGCTGGCGTATTTTGTTTATGTACAATTATTCTCTTCTTTCTCACACACATAGACGTATACCTGGATTTGTTTCTCTAGTCAACCCAGATGAACAGAAATGTAACCATAAAATATTCTATTAAAAATCTCCTTAATTTTAATATATAATAACATTATATAGTTATGAAAGCAACATTATATAATTTTCAACAAAAATACAATCTTAAACTTTAATAAACCTTTCCTCTTGTTAAGGGTTGAAGTTTTTGGAATGTGAATGTTTTGAACTCTACTTAATTGTGATATAGAATTTCTAGTATTACATCAATCTTTATCTTTTATAAATTAGAAGAGATTTAAAACATAGTTGAATGGTCAGTGTTTAGTTGGTCGTGAGACCAATTGACCAATTTGGCTTTCATTCTAAATGAATATATAGTATATGAGCTATAAAGTACCAGTGATATAATACTAGATTTAAAATGTTTTTTTTTTGTGTGTGTGTGTGTGTGTGTGTGTGTGTGTGGCATCACTGCCCTGGTGGGAGTAGGAAGCCCAGCCTCGCTCTTGGAGAGCTGCTGCTGGATTTGAACCATTAACCCTCTGGGCTGCAGTCCTGCACAGAACCACTACGCCACCAGGGCTCAGCCTTAAAATGTTTTACAATAAAAGCTAACTTTATTTGATCTGAGTGCTTTCTTTGAAGGACACAGGATTTGAAGGTGACATTGATTGAATTGATTTGATTGAAAGGTAAGTGTCCCAAAAGGTTGACAGGGCCCTCCCCAATCATATACAGAGACCAGATGGAGTCATTTGAAAATATCTAAGCATGAAGTTACTTCCTAGTTCATCTAAACATTTTAAAATGTAAACCCTAGCTTTAAGTAACTTTGCTAAAATTAATTACACACACCAATAAAAATATACTTATATTTGCCAAAACATTAAGGGAATTTATCTCTGGATAAGATTATAGGTAAGTGTTATTTTCTATAAACTTTTTTGGGGGGGTATCAGAAATTCAATTTGCAAACAAATTCATCTCTTTTTACTCTTTTAAAAAATCATTTAATTTGGGGCTCACACAATTCTTATCAAAATCCATACATTCATCCATTGTATGCAAAGCACATTTGTACATTTATTGACATCCTCATTCTCCATACATTTTCTGGGTATTAGCTCCTCCTTTTTAAACTACCTCCCCACTCTTCCCGTCTCATGAACCACTGACAATTTATAAATTATTATTATTTTGTCATGTCGTACACTGTCTGATGTCTCCCTTTGCCCACTTCCCTGTAGTCTGTACCCCAGGAAGGAGGTTATGTGTAGATCATTATAATCAGATCCTTCTTTCTACCCCACCTTCCCTCCACCCTCCCTATATCGCCACTCTCACTCACCACTGGTCCTAAAGGGATCATCTGTCCTGGATTCCCCATGTTTCTGGTTCCTGTCTATACCAGTGTACATCCTCTGGTCTAGCAGGATTTGTAAGGTAGAATTCAGATCATGATAGTGGAAGGGAGGAAGCATTTAAGAACTAGAGGAAAGTTGCATATTTCATTTTGTTACATTGTACCCTCACTGGCTTGTCCCCTCCTCAAGACCCTTCTGTAAGGGGAAGTCACTTCTCCTGCAGATGGACTTTGGGTCCCCAATCCATACTCCCTCTCGTTTATAATATAATTTTTAGTTCTTTGATGCCTGATATCTGATCCTTTCTACACCTCATGATCATACAGGCTGTTGTGCTTTTTTCACGTGGGCTTTGCTGCTTCTGAGCTAGATGGCTGCTTGTTTACCTTCAAACTTTTAAGACCTGGGTATCTTTTGATACCCAGGCACCTTCAGTGTCTTATATTTATCTCTTTTTTTTGGGGGGGGGGCATCACTGCCCTCTGATGGTCGTGGGAGCTACCCAGCCTTGCTCCTGGAGAGCTGCTGCTGGATTTGAAGAGCCAAGCCAGTGGGCTACAGTCCCGCACTCAACCACTGTGCCACCGGGGCTCAGCCTTTATTTATCTCCTGTAATCATTGCTGCAACACCAACAACCGGAACTATCATAGATGCTCTATATTTAGTTGCACGTCAAAACAATTTCTAGTGTGCTTGACTTTTAATATGAACTTTCGTAGCCTCTCAATTATTTAAAACTAAAAAGTAACATTTTAACTATTTTATCTTTAACTAGGATAGTATATTTTAATTTTTAATGCTCATTTATATGGAGTACATTTCATAGAAAATTGATAATCAAGAAGAGATAGGTATGCCTTTTGAAAAATAAGAAATTGATGCTCTTTTACAATGATTTGTACAAATCATATTCTATTAAATTATATAGAAATCATAGTTTTTATACTCCTGTGTGCTTTGAGTTTGTTTCAACTCATATTTGCCCTATATGATAGAGTAGGATTATTCCATCCCTAAACCTACTCCATTCAGTCAGTTCTGGCTGAAAGAACCTATACAGGCATCCAAAGACTATAAAGCAGTGATTCTCAATCTGTGGGTTGGGATCCCCTTAGGGGTTGCATGACCCTTTCACAGGAGTCATTGAAGACCATTGGAAAACACAAATATTTCACAATATATAATTATATTTGTTTTGTGACTAATTGCTCTGCTTTAATTATGTCCAATTTGTAACAATGAAAATGCATCCTGCTTTTTAGATATTTATATTACTATTCATAGCAGTAGCAAAATTACAATTATGAAGTGACAATGAAAATAACTTTATGGTTGGGGGTCACCATAGCATGAAGAACTATATCAAAGAGTCTCAGTATTAGGAAGGTTGAGAACCACTGCCATAAATCTTTATGAGAGCAGTCGGTGGATTTGAACTGATGACTTTGCAGTTGGCCTACCAATGCCTAGCCCAGTGCCACCAGGACTCCTTCCACAATCAACCCAGATCACTGCTGTAGAGTCACTGCTGTGGAGTCTGACTCTTGGTGACCCTTCAAGGCAAAGCAGAATTTCTTTATAAGGCCCCAAGGCAGTAAATATTTACAGAAACACACCGTCATCATTCTTATTTTGAGTGGCTGGGGGTTCAGTGTGCAGACGTTTTGAAATAACAACCCACTGTGTATAGCCACTTATACTTTAATACTTTATCTAATAAGATTTAGTGCACTTTAGATTTAACACCATTTTTGGGAAAAGACCATATTCTTCTACAGATTAAGTGATCAAGGCTATAGCTGGAACTCTTGGAAGGAATGTGAGCTAGGCAATGGAGAAAAACTAATCAAAGTGCTTTGGAGTTGTTCCTATGGTTCATACTCCAATTTAAATGATGATGTTAACTCTTATGCAACTGGAGAACCATGTATTCATTTCTTTTTTTTCCATTTTCTATTAAAATTTATGATTCGGCATTTTATGAAGCATGGATTTCTTCTATTATATTACATTGGTGGAAATTGTTGGAGTAACACAAGGATTAGGTTTTTTCCCCTTATATTCTCTAGGTAATAGGTATTTGAACACTGATTTTGTTTGTTAAATATACAAAGGCATCCATACTATTTGTAATAAATGTTACTTGAGCCTTTTGTTTGCTAGATATCACCTTCTTAACTCTCTGTTGCTATGGGTTTTCATTAATATTCCATGGAGCATGGGTTGCCATAGAAAATGTGTAGTTGTAGAGGGGTTACCATAGCAACAGTCTGCCATTATGTATTTTTCAATATCAGCTAGCTGGAGATTATAGGGAATCAGAATGGTATCTATTTAAGAAGCCAGTAATGAAAAATAAAGCAAACAGGAATTTTAATATGTTGGCTATCGCTAACAGATATTTTATATATGATGCCTATTACCCTTTATTCAAGTAAATTGCATATAAATAGAAATTGTTTTGAAAGCTACTTTTTTGCATCAATTAAATGGATCTCTAGAGATAATAAAAATTTTAATTGCCTTAGATGTTCACATGCACCTAATAAAGCTCTTTGTCAAATAAATATGTAATAACGCTATCTCAAATAAGCATGAGCTTTTGTTTTAACGATCTTTTTGAACCTCCTTTGAACAATGGAAGGTCAGGTACATGGGAGAAGAAAAGTTGGAGGAAGAGTGTGATTTTCCTTTGAAATGGAACTCACAATAAAGAAAGGAAATCATCTGATGATTCATTGCTCAATGCAGATTCTTAGAAGAATAAAAAAAGCAGGGAAACTATTTTCAGTGAATGGCAAATCCTTTAGTTGAAGAAAAGTTTAAAATATATTATTTGAAAACATTTTGATATATCCAACCTGTTAGCAATCATTTTGAAATTCCTAACCCATTAGAAATACCAGGCATATTGTGTCAGTTGTCTGAAAATAACCTTACTTAGTTTTTCTGGGGAGAAACCTTAATAGAATGACACACCATCTTCTTTTTTTCTGGGCTAAGTAGAAAAAGCATTAGGGTTGTTAACGATTATATACACACACACACACACACACATATATATATAAATATTTTAAAGAGCTATGGAATTCAAGTTTTACATTTTCAGTTTTGTCATATCTCTCTATATATTTTGAGAAAGGATTGCAACTATATATAGCCCCCTCCCTCAACCCTGTGCTTTGGTTCTGTAATCTGAGAGATCTCTTAACAGCCTTGCCCTGGGGCTGAATTTTCTGTGGGGAATGTAAAGACAGCCTCTTCTGCAGCACCCATTGGCTTCATTGCCTTTGAGTTGATTCTGATTCATAGTGACCCTAAGTAGAAGCTAAAACACAAAGTCCTGGGGTTATAGTCCAGTAGGTTAGTGAATGGGTTAGCATATGAACGATTCCTGGTTAACCATGGGTAATCTTATCAAACTAGGTTTGATGGAAAATATTTTAAAAGTTGACCATCTAATCTATGTTATTATTTGTGGCACTGTTGGGTAAGTGTTGGATTACTAACTGCAAGATCTGAAGCTGAAATCCAGCAGCTGCTATGAGAAGACCAATGAGGTATCCGCTTCTATAAAGGAAACCCAATATAGGATTACTATACATCTCAATTCGGTTTGGTATTTTGTCAGGTAATTTTTTGTAAAAAATGACAAAATAAAATTGAGAGTAAAATAGACCTCATTGCCTAGCTATCCATTTCTTATACAGTAATGTTTCCCAGTTAAGGGCATTTGGTACAGAGCTGATGGTCCTTATAGAGTTTTTTTTTTTGGGGGGGGGTTAGGGAGGAGTGATCAAAGAGCAAGCAAATTAGTGACTATTATCAACCTAGGCTAGGAGAAAGAAGGGGCTTGCTACTCTTGTGAACAGTTACACTTTCAGAAAACCCACAGGGGCAATTCTAACCTGTCCTATAAGGTCTCTGAGTTGGCATCAACTTGATGGCAGTAAGTTGTTTTTTTGTTTGTTTTAATTTTTTATTAATGTAGGTATAATATGGAAATGTTGAGTTTTAGGAAAAGGATAACATAGAATCGTGTGTTAGTGAACTAAGTGTTCATTGTTGAGAATCCATTAAAATATTGTGTGAGTTCATTATCTTTGTGACAGGTTATCTCAGCACATTGGAAAAGTGAGTGTCATGGCTAAAGACATGACTGTTGATATTAGACTGCCTGGGTGTGATGCCCAGCGGATCACTTTCTAGCTCTTTGACAGTGGAGAAGTTAATTAACCTCTCTGGGTCATGCATTCATCATTTTAAAAAGAAGATAATCTTACTAATTATAGTTGTTATGAGGATCCAATAACTTTATATTTTTAAAGTGCCTAGAACAGGGCTTATTACACAAAAGATGCTATTTAAGTGTATGGCAATTAAAATGGAAAAATTAGGACTAGTGGACTTTCTAGTAACTTTGCTGTTAATTATTAATCAGAGGGATGTCTGTTGATCAAACTCAACATTGAGTTATGTTAAAGGAGTCACAAAAATAATACCATAAAATAATAATAACATGTTTCACTTCATTATGTATACAAGATGTGAACCTAACATCAGTAGCCTTTTACACTGTAGACTAAGGTACCATTATAATAAGGATCCCTTAATATAGATCTTTATAATCTTCTGCCTCTATATAAAGATTTCCAGGAGCAGAATATGTGTGTGTGTGTGTGTGTGTAAAATAGCAAAAGATAATGAGATAAAATAGTTTGTTATATATTACCTCATTAGTCTTTGTCTCTTCTTTTCTTCCCATTGGCATCAATCTATGTCGATATTGAACAGAGAAATAAAACAGTAGATGAAAGTGTTTCTTTAGAAATTTTAGTTGTACTTGATAAATCACATTTTGATGTAAATGCGTTTGATTATAATGGAATGAGACTTGCTAATTTGAATTGAACTTTAATGCCTAGCCCCAGCTTTCCTTTGTACAACCATTCTTACTCATCCTTTTCAGAATTTCTCACTCCCGTCAACATAAACTTACTGTTCCCAAGCTTCCTATCTTACCTTTTGAGTTCCTCTTGTCAGTTTGTTCCCTTGTAGACAGTTACCTAAAATTGCCCCAGGCAGACATTTTTACTAATTAAGTGACAGTATTGGTTGGCTTTAGGAGCTCTGGTAGTGCATTGGTTAAGTGATCAGCTGAAAGCTTGGTGGTTGGACTCACCAATTGCTCCATGGGAGAAAATACCGGGCAACCTTGTATCATAAAGATTACAGGGTAGGAAACCCATTGGTTTCCTACTTCTCCTGTGTCTTATATGAGCATTGTGAGCTGGAATTGACTGACTGGCACAAAGCAATAGCATTTGTTTAAAGAAGACATTTAGGAAATTTTTTATTTTTTAGAATTTAAAGATTATCTCAGGGAAATAGTTCCACAGTTTCTTTCAGCTCTAGTGGCTTCTGAAAGTTTGTATTACATGAAAAGTTGAAATTCTGTACTACAATAAGTAAATCTATGGAGACAGTAACTGGATTGAGGTACCTTTAATGTGTTCATTGGCAGGAGAGATTGGGAGGAAATGGGGAGCTAATGATGAGTACAAAAATGTAGAAAGTGTACTAAAACTAATTGTGTGGATGATTGCACAACCCTTCTTGAATGCAGTTGAACCATTGCATAGTATTTTAGGTGAATTATATGCCAATAAAAATATTGAAAATGCTAAAAATATTCTGTCCTATCTTACATCCTTCATCTTTTGATGGAGATTCTTCTATAGAATCTTCGATAAAAACTGAACCTTCTCAATCACTCTGACCAAAAAAAATTCTGTCATCACTTTTTCTTGGGCAAATCCCAAGACTCTGAGTTTGTGTATACTGTTTTGTTTTTCTGCTTCCACCCCCACCCCCCCGCCTCTGCCGTGCCCCGCTGTCATTTCTTTCATTCTGTGTCACGACATCACTTCTGTGAGCAGTATTTACAAGATCCTTGAATTGGGGTGGGCAAACTTGTTTTTGTTTTTGAAATCTAACTTAATATTCGGCTTTTCCTTTAATTATGAATTTAAGAAAATGAGTAATATATCCGTGCCTCATTTACTGTTTCATCATTGTAAATCTTGCATTTGTTGGCAGTAGTGAAAGATTTAGTACCTGACTGCTTTGCACATTAATGCCATACTTTTGGCAGTAATTGAACACCACAGCACTAGGAGAGAGTCATGCTTGCTCTAATGGTTCAAGTTATGTGTCACCTTGGTTGGATTATGATTCGCACTGGTTGGATAGTTACAGAACAATGATTATGGCAAGCATGCAATCATGTAGTCAGTCTCCATTGTGTGATCTGATATGACAACGTTCCATCATTTTTGTAGACTTTTGTCTAAAGACCTGGATTTTGTAAAACAACCAAACAAAAGTCATATCAATGGGAACGAGGGGGGGGGGCAGAATGGCAACCCCAAACCCATCAGTGGTCAATTGGACACCCTCTGTCAGAAGGACCTCTAGGAAGAGAAGAGCCAGCCAGGGTGAAATATAGCACTGACAAGAACCTTCCTTTAGTTCCAGTATCCCCACCCCAGTTTTATCTTACAAATATCTACACTAGAACATGTATACTGATGTAGATCGAACTTGTAACTCAAGGAATCCATGACAGCTAAACCCCTGAGGAGCAATAAGGGAAGCAGCAATATTAGGAGGGTAAGGAAAGGGGGTGCGGAGAAGGAAACAGTCACAATAATCGATGTATGACCCCCCTCCCAGGGTGATAAACAGCAAAAAAGTGGGTGAAAGGAGAAAGGGTCAGTGCAAGACATGAAAAAAAAACTATCAAGAGGACATGGGGGGAGGGAGGGAAAAATAAGCTGATACCCAAGGCTCAAGTAGAAAGAAAATGTTTTTAAAAAGATGATGTACAGATGTGTTCGACACAATAAATAAATGTATGGATTGTGATAAGAGCTGTAAGAGACCTCAATAAAATAAAAATGACAACAGCAAAAAGATCTGGATTTTGGAACCTAAGCCTGCCCATAGTGTGAGCCATTAATATAAGAGTGAGTATATTAACAGTACTTGATACTTTGTTACTATTAGTAATAAAATAAATTAAAGTTGCTATATGTATTTTGAAATATCACTTATGTGTATAACTATTTTAAAGTACAGTTATCATTTGGTCTGCTATTAAATCTTACAAACTAATGTATTAATAAAGTAGTTTATATACACAATGGCTTCAAAAAGTTTACGGAAAATAGAATTAAGAGATAATGGAATTTTCCAATGGAATTTTGACAGCCCCTTAGTGTGTATGAAGAGTTTATTCTAATGAATACTTTATTTCAGTTTTTAAAATCAGAATTCTGTATTTTCACAAGAACCATGGGACTCTTTTGAAAGCTTTCTTACATTACCAAAAAAACCCTAAGAAAAAGGTGCGCTGTGTTTTTCTAGTTTACATTACCTTTTAGTCTAATGGCTAGGGGCACAGAATTAAGCAAACCGGTAAGTATTTTATCAAACAGAATTAGATTAAAAATAATAATAAGCTGGAAAAGTGAAGGCAGAAAGTAAGCGAGGTGGGGGTGGGGAGTAAGCCAAGTATAATTAGAGAGATGATTTTGTACATTACCCTCAGCAGCTGTAAATTAAATACCTTGGAAAATAAGTTGATTTTGTTCATCTTTATTTACATAGCAGAATGTTCTCTGGAAACATTGGGTCATCTGAGAATTTTAATTAGTTATACTTCTTTCTTATTCCTTGCTTTCCTTATCTTGAATGTCTTATAATATATGAATAAAGGAAGCAGCTAGATAAAGATGCTTTAGTAAATTATGTTTGTCTTGAAAGTCAGAGGAGTTTTAGTTATCTCTTGTTTTATAAGAAAACATTTAGAAATGTAACAGCCTATGGTACCCAGTTATTTAAAGATATAGTGTTTGGCGTCTTAAAGCCTATAGTTAAACAAAGTGTCCATTTAGCAGGGAAGCAACAAAGTCCACATGGAAGAAGCACACCAGCCTCTGTGATCAGGAAGTGTTGATGGGAAGAGGTATGAGAAGTTCAAAAACAAGCAACCAAATTGATGTGAAGGGGCATGGGTGTAGTGGAGACTCAAAACCAACAACTAGTATAATTGGACAGTCCCTCTCACCAGGGCCACATGGGAGGGATGATAAACCCAGGGAACTGTATAGTACTGGTGAACCACGGGACTATCCTCTAATTCTATAATATTTCCTGCCCTTACTATTGTGGGTTTTATTTGTTTTACCTCATTAATTTTGTTAGATTTGCATATGTTCAATTATTTATTTAAAATCTTTCAGTACATGACAGTCAAGACAGATAACCCTTCAGAAACAGTAAGAGGAGTAGTGGTTCTCTGAGGGCATGGAAAGGGGAGGGCAGGGGTGGGTAGGGGAGGGGGAATAGAGAGCTGATGGCTTTGATGCCTATATAACCCCACTACATGGGATCAAAAAACAGACTCATATGTGAAGATATACTGAAATGTATAAGATATGGGGGGAAAGCTATTATAGAATTAAAAAAAAGGGCTCCTGAGGAGGGAGGGGACAAAAAGAAGCTGCTATCAAGGAGTTCAAGAAGAAAAAAAATGTTTTAAAACTGATTGTGATAGCAATTGTACTCTACTGCTTGATGTGATTGAACTGTAGAATGTACAGTATCTGTAAGGACTCCCCAAAATGATTTAAAATATATATATCTGTATCAGCATAACTGATAGTGTATTATTACTTCGTATGACTCAGTGAGGGCTCATGCCAGTGGTCTCAATGGCAGAGGCAGGCCTCAGTTCTCTGCTTACATCTATTGTATTCTCTCTTACATCTAATGCCTCAGTGAGGCTCCTTGTCACCCTTCTCTTCTTATAGCAGACCGGATTTCCCTCATGATGGTTTGGGGAACCAAGAAACAGGAGTATGACCTGCCAAGTTGCTTAAAGGCCAGATTTACAATGAGCACAGTGTGACTATTGGCCATTTCCTACTTATCAGACATGATTATGAGGGAGAAAGAACCAGACTGTCGCTGGAGCAAATGGCATGTATTCCTGGGGTAGGAATTAAAGGCAACTAAACTGCTCATTTCTTTAACTTCATGTTTCTTTCTCAAACCAGCTCTGCCTTCTGATCTTTATGCTTTTTTTGGGGGGGGGGTGTCACTGCCCTCAAGTGGGAGGAGGAGGCCCAGCCTTGCTCCTGGAGAGCTGCTGCTGGATTTGAACCACCAGCCCAGTGGGCCGCAGCCCCACACACAAGCACTATGCCACCGGGACTTAGCCCATGATTTTTCAATTTTATTTACTAATCATCTAATTAGTTACTTGGCCCCAGTCATTATTTAACTCTATTTTAAATCTTGTATTTAATTAGACCTTCATTTGTGGAGGGGGAGGGATTGACTTGAGTATTCACCATCCATGCCTTCCTAATCCCACCACTGCTTTTTATGATCTCATGGCTTTCCCTCGCACTGCTTTGGAGGCACTTCCTTTCCCTCCTCATTCCACCCAACAAGGCTGCTTCCAGGTAAATCTCCCTAATGCATAGTTTCAGTCAAGTTACAGACACATTTGTCTCTAGATTTTGACTTTCCAAGTTTCATCAGTGGTCACTATTCTGGGTTTTTGGGGGGCAAATAAACCAACGAAATGTGAACCCAGATTGCTTAGTCCCACCAAGTTTCTCTAACTGACCTTTGACTTTGCTGTCTTCTCAACTGACCCCTTCCAAATCCTGTTTATCCTTACAGTGTTCTCCCATGTCTTCTCAACTGTCATGAAGCCTTCATTGCTTAACACAGATTTGTTTGATTCATGTTTGTCTTCATTTTTTTGCATGTCTCTTGTGGCACCTGCATGATTTGAAAGTTATTTTTTTTGGGGGGGGGCATCACTGCCCTCTGGCGGTGGGAGTATGAGGCCCAGCCTTTTGCTTCTGTGGAGCTGCTGCTGGAATTGAACCTCCATCCCAGTAGGCCACGCAGTCCTGCGCACAACCGCTACGCTACCGGGGCTCAGCCCTTGAAAGTTATTTTTAATACCATGTTGTTCTATGTATTTTCACTTTGAATGTAAAATTCGTGTCTTTTGTATTTGATATTGTGTAGAGAGGCCTAAGGGAGCCCTGGTGATGCTTTGGGTTAGGCTTTGGGCTGCTAACAGAAAGACTGGTACCTCAAATCCATCAGCCACTGAGGGAGGAAGGTGAATCTTTCTGCCCCTATAAGATTTACAGCTTCAGAAACTCCAGGGAGTACTTCTAGTCTGCCTTCCTGGGTCACAGTAGGTCAGAATTGACTCAGGGACAGTTGGCTTGGTTTGGGTATTCTGCCCTATTATGATTCCAATCCACCATCTGTCTTTCAGTTTGTTGTACTATGGTAGCTTGTGTGTCGCTGTGATATTGGAAGCTATGTCACTGGTATTGCTAATGCCTGTGGGACCAGCCAAAGTGAACAATTTTAGCAGCAAACAGGTTTCAAGGTAAAGTAGTGGGCTAGTGAAAAAGAAGAAGACTGGCAACCAGATGGATTGACACAGGGACTGCATAGACAGACTCAAACATAAGAACAATGGTGAGGGTGGCATGGGGGACAGGGTTTCGTTCTGTTGTGTGCATAGTGTTGCTGTGAGTCAGAACCAACTTGACAGCACCGATCACCAACAACCTGCTTTCAAGTTGCCGTCTACATGGAGACATGAGTTTTAAAGTTCTCATTCCTATTGTGCAGGGGTGTTTATTATGTCACTTGCAATCCATTAGTTGATCGTAAATGTAGTATGGGTAGATCACATGGCATTAAGAAATAGACACGTTAGGGTTAGGGTTACTGTTAGACTTAGGGTTAGGGTTAAGGTTGGTTTTAGGGTTATTGTTAGGGATAGACTTAGAGTTCGTTCAACCACGATTGACGTATTGAACACCTTTGCTCTGTAAAATCATGACAATAGCAATCTTTAATTGTATTGTTTGAAGAATGAAAGATAGGTTGTACTCTGCAAAGGAAAGATCGACTAGTTCTAAAAATTGTTATTATTGGAAGAACTATCAGTTATTTTCCGTATTATTTGTTAAAAACATCACCACTTTAAAACAATTAGGAACTTAGTAATTAGTATTATGTTAATGCAGTATAGCCACTATTTGTTTTCAAGATATACTTGCGGGTGGTGGTCATCATATAAAACTTATGCAGTTATATTTGGTTCTTGGTGTCAAAAGCTACTGGAAACTAAAAGCAATTGAAATTCTGCAGCCCCCCAAGTCTGAGTTCAAACCTAGGCTATGCTACTTATTAGCTGAGTCATTTTCTCAAGTCTTTGTCACCCAGATGAGATCTTAGCAAGACTCTTAGACTTCGTGTGGAGGAATAAAGAAACAACCAGGGCTTGCTGTTTGGGAAGGCCGAGAGGTTGGGCAAGACAGAGCATGGGGCTTATATGAAGGAGATGGGAAAAAACCTGGGGATGAAGAACTCTTCCAGAAGGGGGCAAAACTGATCTAGTAGAAAGAGTACATCCTAGTGAATCACCTCCCAGGAAATAAGGAGATAATAATGCAGCTTTTATTGTGAGGCTTGTGACAACTGTAAGGTTCTTTCTGATTGTCATTCTTGTCTCTTTTTTCCCCCCTGCAAGTGCTAAATGTTAACGATGCTAGAACAGATGAGAGAGGCATAAAGCAGATAGAACAAAACTCAGCCTTCCCATGAGATGTTAGGCGAGTGTGAGGGGAAAAATTTGGCTGGCACCTGGCTTGAGTCCATGAAAAGGAGGAGGAGTGCACCAAAGGCCATTCACATAGAGTGTTTGCCCTACTGCATCCTGGATATTTGTGCGTCTACAGGACAGGAGTAGGAAGATAGGAGGGGCCACTCTGACACACAACTGTTGTGCAATTGTTGTTTCTCTCACTGCTTTTCTTTGACCAGAGTCCTCATCTCCAACCTAACTACCAACCATTTCCTCTAAGATTTTCTAAATTGCACAAGATACTTACCATTTTGTAGCACTATGTTTGCCTCTTAGTGACCCAAAGCTATGGGAGTTCTTTGTTCTTGCATCTAGGGGATAACTTGAGAGAAGGTTCCATTCTGTTATCACTCATTGAATTCATTGTTCCATTGAAAGGTCCAAGGATATTGAAATATTTAGTATTTTGACTGGTGAATTATTGATGATGTACATTTCTTCAGCTGAGTTGAGTCATTAGCCATTATTTGTATTGTGTTTTTTAAAAATAAGGAAATAGTTTATTAGATTGAAATAATGATTTTATATGTCGAAATTTGGGGCAATATATATTGCCATGCTAGAGGCTGATCATGCATGTATCTCTAGGGTCCTATTTTCCAACTTCTGATACTTCATATTTGTTTTCAACTTTTGTATTCTAATTACCTGTAATTATCAATGGGTCTTGATTACATATTTGATCAATTTCAAGCTGGAAAAATATGTACAAATGTTTGATTCTTTAATATTAGGGGTTGAAAGTTGGTGTGTACGTTTGAATATTAGTTGAATTAACTGGACATCCTTGAGGGTGTGTGCATATTTTTCTGTCATTGACAGCTTTGTACTTCCGGATAGGTCTGGAGATGTTCTTTTATTTATTTAAGTAAATTTATTGGGGGATTTTATAGTTCATATCACAATTCACACATACATCTATTGTGTCAAGCACATTTGTTACCATCATCATTCTCATAATATTTTCTTTGTACTTGAGCCCTTGGTATCAGCTCCTCATTTTTTTGTCCTTCCTCTACCACCTTCTCTTCCTCATGAATCCTTGATAATTTGTAAATTATTATTATTATTTTTTCATGTCTTACACTGAATGATGTCTCCCTTCATCCACTTTTCTGTTGTCTGTCCCTCTGAGGTGGTTATATGTAGATCATTGTGATTGGGTACCCCCTTCCTCCCCCAACCTCCCACTTTCCTTCCTGGTATCACTATTCTCATTATTGGACCTGAAGAGTTTATCTGTCCTGGATTCCCTGTGTTACCACCTCTACTCTGTACCAGTGAGCATGCTCTGGTCTAGGCAGAGTTGTAAGGTAAAATTGGGGCCATGATCATGGGGTGGGGAGACATTGAAGAACTAGAGGAAAGTGTTATGTTTCATCGGTGCTATAGTGGACCCTGACAGTCTTGTCTCCTCTTTGTGACCTTTCTATAAGAGGATGTTCAGTTGTGTACAGTTGACTTTGGGTTTCCACTCTGCACTCCCCCATTGATATGATTTTTTTTCTGGGTCTTTGAAGCCTAATACCTGATCCCATTGTCACCTCATGATCACACAGGCTGGTGTGCTTCTTCCTTGTGGACTTTTTTCCTTCTCAGCTAGATAGCTGCTTGTTTATCTTGTAGCTTTTAAGATCCCAGGTATTATGTATTTTGATAGCCAGGTACCATCAGTTTTCTTCACCATATTTACTTATGCACCCATTTTATCTTCAGCGATCATGTTGGGAAGGTGAGCATTAAGGAATGCTAGTTTGTTAGAACAAATTGTTCTTGTGTTGAGGGAGTACTTGTGTAGAGGCCCAATGTCCATCTGCTACCTTAATACTTAACATATAAATATATGTACACAGATCTATGTCCCTATTGTTATATATAAATATATTTACATATGTACATGGATGTATTTAGACATCTATAAATGTCCTTTGTCTCCTAGTTCTTTCCTCTATACCCTTTACTTTCCTTTTATCCCACTGTTATGTTTGTCCTTCATTTGGGTTTCAGTAATTCCTCTTGGCTACGTTGCCTTTAGTCAAGCCCCACTAGGCATCCTATACCCTCCTCCTCATCAGTTATAGATCACTTCTTGTTCCCTTGTCCCTGGGTTGGTTGACACTCCCCTTCTTTTTCCCCACCTCCCTCTCTCCCATGTCCCGCCAGAAGGGTCAGTCCTATTGTTTTCTCTTCCTGATTGTTTATGCGCCCTATCTTCTCTAGCTAGACATGCAGAGACAATAATAAACACCAATAAAAGACAGCAAAACAAAGCAACAAAAGGAAACCAAAACCCCAAAACAAAACCAGAACCCCCCCCCCAAAAAAAAAAACCACAACAAGGACACACATACACACACACACAGAGTATATAAATAGTTTCAGTTCTGTTTGACCTGTTAGGAGTGTTTTCTGATCGAGTCTGATGGGGTGCCATGTCCTTATCCCAAAGTCTACTTTTGGTAGTCCTGGAGTCTTCTTTCCTATGCTCCCTTTGCTGGTCTGTTCCATGCCCTTAGCACAGCAGTTAACCTGTGGGTTGCAACTCCTTTGGGATCAAATGACTCTTTCACAGAGGTCATTTAAGACCATCAGAAAACACAGATTTTCAGTGATGCCCATCCCCCCACCACAAAAAAGAAAACACAGATTTCGCCTCATCTGAGGAACTGAGACATTGCTCCTATATGCCAACATACAAGTATCCGGCATGAAGATTGTTAACCATGCTACAGCATACTTCAAGACAAAATTTCATTTATTTGTTATTAGAAATAAATATTTTACAATAATTCCATATTGTTTTTCTGATTAATCTCTATGCTTTAATTATGTTCAATTTGTAACAATGAAAATATATCCTGCATGTTAGATATTTACAATATGATATTTACAATATGATTCATAGCAGTAGCAAAATTATAGTTATGAAGTAGCAACAAAAATAATTTTATGGTTGAGGGGGGTCACAGTCTTAGGAAGGTGAAGAACCACCCCTCAGCATTTTGCTCCAGTGGAGATGTTTATTTTGATGATGAGTGTGACTCTCTTCTTCTAGAGTTTTTCATTCCCAGCATGGTATACTTCATGATTTTCTGAATCAAAATGCTCACTGTCAATTCTTTTCAGCTCACTAATCCCTACAATGTCAGTCTTCACATAGTCTTTCTATTGTGAATTAAGTGAAGATTTACATAATAGATCATCAGTTTTGCATTCATACATATTTTGTTTCAACTCATCGATTGCAATTACTTCAGTGTGCACTGTGCTGTCTTATCCTCTTCCTCTGTGGGCCATTCTACGTTGTTCATGACAACCTCGAATTTTCTTCTTTTGAAAAATCACTTTATTGGGGGTTTATACAGCTCTAATCATAATATATACATACATAAATTGTGTCAGTATTTACATCTTTTTCTTTTTTAATTGGGGACTTATACAACTCTTACCGCAATCCATCCATCCATCCATTATGTCAAGCACATTTGTACATCTGTTGCCATCATCATTTTCCAAACATTTGCTTTCTACTTGAGCCCTTGTTATCAGCTCCTGATTTTAACCCTCTCCCTGCTCCCCCTTATGATTCCTTGATAATTCATAAATTATTTTTATTTTCTCATTTCTTACACTGTCTGATATTGCCCTTCACCCAATTATCTGTTGTCCATCCCCCAGAGAGGAGGTTATATGTAGATACTTGTAATCGGTTTCCACTTTCTAGTCCACCATCCCAATATCGCCACTCTCAGCAATGGTTCTCAAGAAATCATCTGTCCTGGATTCCTTATGGTTACAGTTCCTGTGCATAAGCAAATGTGGTGAAGAAAGCTGATGGTCCCTGGCAATCAAAAGATATAGCATCTGGGGTCTTAAAGATTGAAGGTCAACAGCTTCCAATTTTCATCGAGACATACTTCATCCATGCTACATTCTATTTATTAATGGGTTTTTGCAAGTGCCTCTACTCATTTTGAATTTGTCACACCACCAAATTGATGTCCTAAAAGCGTTGCTTCATCTTTGTTGTGGAGACCAACTCTACTTTGAGGAGGCAATTCTTCCCAAGTCATATTTTGAGTGTCCTGTAACCCAAGTGGCCCCTCTCCCAAGCCTATATCAGAAATTGTCCCACACCTGCATATAAGTTGCTGGCCAAGGTTCAGAAACAAATTTCCAGGTCACTTATTCCAATCCATCTTAGTCTAGAACAGTGGCTCTCAACCTTCATAATGCCATGACCCTTTAATACAGTTCCTCATGTTGTGGTGACCACACAACCATATAATTATATTCAGTGCTACTTTATCACTGTAATCTTGTTCCTGTTATGAATTGTCTAGTTCCTGTGAAAGGGTTGTGTGACCCTCAAAGGGGTTGCAACCTACAGGTTGAAAACTGATGGTCTAGAAGCTCTGCTGAAATTTCTGCACTGGAGGTGGTTGCTAGTATTTGGAATACTGTGGCACAGTTTGCCTCACAACATGCTAACTGAGATGAATGGTGGGGAATATTAGATACAAAGTTGGATTTCAGATTTAATATGTATTTCACATTTTTGTGGTGTCAAGTTGTATAGATTTTAGTAGATTCCAATTAACTATATGTGAACACATTTATTGTGAAAGATACAAATTAAAAGTTTTATATTATATATGTGTTAGTCTGGATAGACTAGAGGAACAAATTTCAAAGCCATGCATATGGATATAAGGAATGGGTTTATATTCAAGGGGAACAGGACATTGAGAAAACATCTCAGCCCAGTCCAGCTCAAAGTCACAAGTCAGATATTAACCCATATACTTGAAATCGGTCCATAAACTCTCCTTCTGACTCACAAAGTCACAGGTCAGTGGCTACAGAGTCCTGGCACCAACAGGGGTCTCCCCATGTCTCCTCGCTTCCAGGGCTCAGGGTCCATCAACAGCATTCCGTGGTGGCAGAAGCAACTCATCGCTGGAAGAGGCCTCCATGTGGCTGCCCCAGCCTTAGAGGTCCAGCTCCATCAAGGCAAAGCTGTGTGGTTTTTCCACTGGCTACTCCAGCCTCCCAGACGCCATCATTCTGTGTTGCCTGTGATTAATCATCTCTAAAACTAACTCCTAACAACTGGGGAAGATAGCTTCTCATCTTCATGAGGGAAATATCGTGAGATTTCCCAGGAGTCTCAGGTGAAAGCCATGCCCACACAGAGGCCTCATCGGCTACTCAATGGCTATCTCCAGATTAACAGGCCAGACTCCACCCCTACATTTCAATCATAAAATTAACATAAGTACATGACTGCCACAATATATAATTAAACTTTGGTACCACTTGGCATAACTTGTATTTTTTACATATAAATTATATTTTACTAAAAGGTAAAAATATCTCCACCCTTTTTTCCTTTCATGGAATCAACTTAACATTCATCAAAGCAAATAATTAGTCTTCATGTTCATCTCTGAGTGTGTATACTTAGAATGGGCTCTTAGTTTTATATTTCTAGCTTGTATTATGAGAACCATGTCATCTCCAGCATGGTTGGATTTTTAGCATTTACATGTGTTGCTATTCTGGCTGATGGTAAACATTCAATAAACAATATTTAGGGAAATGATGTTTGAGAACAAAATAGACTTCTTTAACTGTTAAGAAAAATATAGGGGAGCAGGGAGGGAGGAAAAATTTAAGCAGTTAGCAGGCGCTTGGGAAGAAAGTAAATGTTTTGAGAATGATGAGGGAAACAGATACACAAAGGTGCTTTACACTATGTATGTGTGGGTTGTGATAAGAGTTGTATGAGCCCCCAATAAAATGATTAAATAAAAAAATTTTAAAAGAAAGAAAAAGTATAAGGAAATGTTTTATTATGCCACCATTTTTATACTGAGGATAAATTCTATTTGCAGCATTATTCTTTTAACTTGTATTCATTTGTTATACAACTTTCCTCATCATATTTTTTCAATGACAGGTATACTCTTTTATCTGTGCTTGGCACATTTTCAAATTATTGAAACTACTAATTTTGTGTGCATGATTCAGTTGTTCTTATTCTTTATTATGTTATTATCCAAGCATTTTCTACAGACATCCTTCATGTTATTTTAATCCATCCAGTTTAATGTTTTATTTTTTGTCCTCTTTCATAATACATTTCATATTTGTTATCCCATGAACAATGTGTAAACTGCTGTCGTGGACAGTACATTGTTCCTGCATACTAAATGTACATTTCTTTGTTTTTAGGGTGACTTTGGATCCCATTACTCACGAAGCTCAAGAAAGGTAAAGCGAACTAACCTTACGTGCAACAAATGTATTGTTTTCTGTAGGCACGCTTCTTTTTACATGATAGGATTGCAGTTATGGAGTGAAATTAATTAATTAATTAATTAATTAAATGCTTTATTTTTTTGCTAACATTTAAAAGAGATTTTCTTTTTTCCTGTTTAGACGTGGTGATGGTAGGGTGGTGTCTCGAGGTGCTCAAGTAGTGTCGGGCTGGCTTGGAAACATCATGGCCTATGAATTGGGCTGAATGGCACAGTCTCAACTTCACAACCCCCAGGAGAAAGATGAGCTATGTCTGTAAAGATTTGCAGTCTTAGGAACCCCAAGGGGTAATTCGACTCTGTCTTGTAGGATCACTGTAAGTCAGACTCACCTTGATGGAACTGACTTTGGAGTTTTGGAGAGTGTGACCCCATGAGCCTGGGTGGTATCATGGGTTGCAGATTGAACTACTAAGTCTATGGTCAGTGGGTCAAACCCATCAGCCCTTCTGTAGAAGAAAGATGAGTTTGTCTTTTCCTGGAAAGATTTAGAGTCTTACAAAACTTATTAGGCAGTTCAAAATGGTTTTGAAGACATTGATAAACACCCATTTGTTTAACGGAAAGGTCTGTGGTTTGAACTACACAGCCATTCTGTAAGAGAAAGATGTGGCTATCTGTTTTTGTAAAGATTCTAACCCATTTCCCTCAAGTCGATTCTGACTTACAGTGAACCTATGGAACACAGCAGAATTGCTCTTTATTTTTAAGATGGGATTGCTACAGGGAGAGACAACCTCATCTCTCTTGGGTGGAGCAACTGGTATATGTAAATCTCTGACCTTGCACTTGGCTACCTAACACTTAAACCTCTGCACCACCAGTCCTACTTTGTAAAATTTACAGCCTAGGAAACCTGCTGGGGCAGGTTTTACTCTGTCCTATAGGGGCATGTTTAGTTGGCGCCAACTCAATAACGAGTTCTTTTGTTTTAATTTTTCTTTAAAGAGTAATTGTCTCATGGAGACAATTAAAAGATATAATGTCTTCTTTTAAAATGTCATAAAAACTATAATTTGGTTTGGCTCCTCTGCACATTGTCTCATGTTTGCATAATCTTCATGGGGTTTCCATTACCACAGATAGTTTTGCTTGATAGGTCTGGAAGTGGAACAAGAGAACTAGTTTGATGACTTGAATTGAAAGACTTTTAACTGTTATTCCCTGATGTGCTTGTCCCACCTGGATGGGCCAAAAACTTGCTGGGCTACGATTCATCTATGAAGCGAGAGATAAATGCTTCAACTCCCTCCTCTCACCTCCATGTCCTTATGGAATCCCCAGCAGTCAGCCTTGTTTTGTATTCTCTGGGCTTTCTGCTGGTCACTGGGGAGCCATTTATTTCTTTTCTGCCAGCATGATTGGTAGCAGGACAGACTTCTGAATGTCAGCTTTACTTGAGCAAGATACTACTGAATTATTCTGTCCTTCATCTTCCCACCAAGAAAACAAATTCTTAATAGTCTCTTCTTCATCAATTTTTTTTAATTTTTGGATATATGGAAACAAGAAGGTGGATAATTTAATTCACTGCCATAAAAAAGAGTTCAATAAATAGAAAATAATGTAATTACTATTATTATAGTTAGTGTTTTCTCTAAGTTGATTTCTACTTGTTTGTGTAAATTTTACTAGGTTGAATTATATGGAATTACCATTCTGGCAGGTTAAATATTGCCAAATACTAGTTTTTCCTGATGAGTAAGCCTGTAATAATTCCTTTTTTTTTTGGGGGGGGCGCATCACTGCCCTCTGGTGGGAGTAGGGCTTGCTCCTGGAGAGCTGCTGCTGGATTTGAACCACCAACCCAGTGGGCTGCAGTCCCGCACGCAGCCACTACATCACCGGGGCTCAGCCCCAATAATTTCTTTTTTTAAAAATAATTCCTTTATGATTACAATGCATATATATATATATATATATATATATATATATATATACCACCATTTGGAGCTTTGGTGACACAATATGTTATTCATTGGACGGCTAATCTTTAAGCCGGTTGCTCAAATCCACCAGCCTCTCTGAAGGAGAATGATGAGACTGTCTGCTCCCATAATGATTTATGTCTTAGAAATCCTTAAGGAACAATTTTACTCTGTCCTAGAATATTGTTGAGTCAGAATTTACACTATGGCAGCAGATATGTGTGTGTGTGTGTGTGTGTGTGTGTGTGTGTTTATAGAACCCTGAGTTTTTTTTGCTGTTTAAGGTAAATCACTACCTCCATGTGATAGTCATGCAGTTGATGTCAATTTCATGATTGGGATGTAGTGGTGGAATCTACCCTGTTAATCTGGAGATAGCCATTCAGGCCTCTGTGTGGGAACTATTTTTCCTGAGAATTCTGGGATTTCTCGCGGTAGTTTCCCAATGGGAGAAGAGAGGCTTGTCTGGGAGTAGGTCTACCGGCAAGACAAGATGGTGGCATGCTGATAGATCCTGAGTTCTGGAACCTGGAGGAGCAGGAGGAGAAGCCATATGAGTTTGGTCTGATGGAACCAGACCTCTGGGGCAAGAGAAGCCACAGAAAGAGCCCTGCTAATGGTGAGATGCTTCTGCTGCCAATGAATACTGCTGATGGACCTTGAGCCCTGGAAATGGGAAGCCACAGAGAGACCCCTGCCAGTGCTGAGATGCTTCTAGATTGTCCTGGTGTCTTGCATGTGCTTCATGAGTCAGAAAGAGACTTTATAGACTGGTATTGGACATATGGGCTAATATCAGACTTATGACTTTGGACTGGACTGGGTTGGGATGCTTTCTAAATGTTCCATTCCTCTTGTATATAAACCTTTCCCTTATATTCATATGTGTGTTTATGAATTTGTTTTTCTAGTCTGCCCGGACTACCATACTCTATTACTTGAAATAAAGGCATCCTTGAATTGTCATTCTAAAATCTTTAACCTTTTCTTTTTAGCTTAGTGCAGTGAGAGAATAATATTGTTGTTTGTTTTCATGAAATACCCTAAGAATATTATATACTCTGACAAGATTACTGCATTGGTTAGTTAATAGGTATTCCTTTTCATGTCACCAGCGGGGTTCTCAATCAGTGGGATATTATAACAATGCTGCCTGATGCTCTTTGTGTCATTGGTGATAAGTTAAACCCCGATGTTTCTGAATTCTACACCATCATTTCCTTTTCTAATACCTATCTTTTAAAGTATGTTTATTGTTTAGAATATTTTTACTATAATTCTAAGAGAAAAAGATTTTCATTCTTAAGAGAGGCATACTCAGTTTAAATTAAACTGCAAGAAAAGAGCATAAATCCCCAACTAGTTAATAGGTATATGTAAAATTAAATATAAATCCTCATAATTTAGAGCTAAAATGATTAGAGACCTCACACAAAGTTCTTGTTTTATAGGTAAATAAATAGTAATTTCAATAGGTTGCTTGAAGTAAAAACACAAATGTTTATCTCCCAACTTCTCCCATCCATTTTATCTATGTTTTCAGACTCTGTGGTTAAATGAAAGCATTTCCTGAGAACCTTTGAGGATTTTAAATCCAATGTTGATAGTAAGTGATACACAATGTACAATGAATGAAACATATTTCACCAGAACACTGGTGAAAAACATGTTTTCCAACATCAAGGCAGAATAGTTTAATTTTATTTTAAAGCCTTTTTCTTTTCTTTGCATGTATTCGTATTATTTTATTAAAAAAAACCAAGCTGTATTCATTAATCTTGGTATTTGACATTGCTATCCAGGTTTATTGTTCCCATTCAGACTGTTGCTGGCCAAGGTATTTACCATTGTAAAAATATTTTATTTTTAGTGTAATTTTTGTTGTGTTGAGACTGAACTCAGCTGGAGATAGACCAATTTTACAATTTAGACATATATAGTTCAATGACATTGAGTTCATTCTTGGAGTTTTTCAACCATTTGAAGCAATTCTTTTGTTTGAATTTAAAGCTGTCTTATTCTAATCTATTGTGTCAGGCAGGATTCTCTTAGAGGAATAAAATCAGGACACTAGTAATTCTTTTCATGTATTTTTATATAGAGAAAGGTACATAAGATAAGAAAGAAACAGTTAACAAATTGCTTGGTGCAACTCACTTACGTGAGACAGCTAGAAGACTGGCAATCATTCAAGTCTTGAGGGCCGCTGAGCAGTCCTCTGTAGAGCAATTCAGGCTATCTGATCACAGCCAGCAAACAGCAGAGCAGGTCACCAATAGTCAGCCAGATGACAGAGTCCAACAGTCCCCAGCTCAATAGATGTATATCCCAGGAGCATGGTGAAGTAACACTTAAAGGAACCTCAACTCACAGCTCCACAGTCCACGATTAGGTTTCCCACGGGTAGTGTTGCTTGGAGGTCAAGGCACAGGATGAACAAGCTCTCTGGTCTGAAGATCTGAAAGCAAGAGAGAGCGAGAGAGGGCGGGGGGCTCACCAAGCCATTTCTAGCTCCCCCTTCAATTGGTCGCGTGTGTTCATTGGCCATGTCATCACAATAGACCTACCTTTCGTCTTTGGCCATGTTGGCACCACAGGCTTACCTATAACAATCCACCCCTTGCCAACGTGGCACCTGTACACAATTATTTAGCCATATAAAATTTCCAGACATCAATGAAATCAAACTTATACTTAACATCTATCATACATATAAATGATAACACACTGAGGCTAATTGTAGCCAATAAACATGAACAAAGAAAAGATATTCAATAAGCTCATATACAGAAAGTACATGAACAATCATAAACCTCGCTTCTGCAATTGATCACGTGGTCGTAACTGGTAGGTAGAACTACCTTCTTCTAATATCCATTCTGTATTACCTTTGCCCTCAGCAATCACTTCAGCTGGTTGTGGTTTTTTGCCTGGTGGGGTTACCCAGACTTTCACTCCTGAGGGGTCCAGGTCATTAGATGTCCTGTCATGATGGGGTTGCTGTAATTTACCATTCACTTTTATCACAGGGTGTGGTAGCACTACGAGTCAGCCTATGTGATCTCCTGGATTCCAGACATATTCCTCTGTACCCCCATTATGTAGCACCAGTCCAATTTCTTCGTGATAATCTGGGTCAATCACACCACTCAGTACAGTGACACCCTTCCTGATCTGTTGATCCAAAGGCCTGAGAAGCCCAAAGTGGCCAGGGGCCATTCTCAGCTGCCAGTTCAGTGAAATCCGTGCTGTGTTTCCAGGCGGGAGAGTTCCTTCCTTCAGGACCAGGACCTCCAGTCCAAGTGGGTCAGTAGGAGTAATAGTGAGTAATGCCACTCCAGTTTCCATCTTTTGGTTCCTGGACCCATGAATCCTGGCTATTGGAGACACAGCACCATGTATTGGCCACTGATTTAAAGCATATACAGCTTCCTGGAGAACACTGCCCCAGCCTTGCAAGTTGTTGCCATGTAGTTTGCATCGCAGTTGTGTCTTCAGGAGCCCATTCCATCATTCTATCAAGCCAGCTGCTTCAGGATGATGAGGAACATGATATGACTAGTGTATTCCATGGGTATGCACCCATTGCCCCACTGAATTTGCTGTAAAGTGAGTTCCTTGATCTGAAGCAATGCTATATGGGATGCCATGCCGGTGGATGAGGCATTCTGTAAGTCCATGAATGGTGGTTTGGGCATAAGCATTGCGTGCAGGGAAGGCAAATCCATATCCAGAATAGGTGTCTATTCCAGTCAGAACAAAGCGCTGCCCCGTCCATGGTGGGAGTGGTCCTATATAATCAACTTGCCACCAAGTTGCCGGTAGATCTCCCTGAGGAATGGTTCCATACCTTGGACTTAATGTTGGTTTCTGCTTCCGGCAAATAGGACACTCCGCAGTGACTGTGGCCAAGTCAGCCTTGGTGAGTGGAAGTCCATGTTGCTGTGCCCATGCATAACCTCCATCCCTGCCACCATGTCCACTTTGTTCATGTGCCCATTGGGCTATAGCAGGAGTGGCAGAGCAAAGAGGTGGGCCAGTCTCCACAGTGCATGCCATCTTATCCACTTGAAATCTATGCATGCATTTGTGTGCTGGTTAATTTCCTCTGCCTAACTCTTTGCCATTCAAACAGCATTATAGAATATATGTGACTATTCTAGGTTTAGTAGCAATCTTTGACAAGTAATGGAAATGCTGGCCTTATTGAAATACTGACTTCATGCTCCCAGAAGACACCGGGCTGTTGTTGGGAAGGCTGGGCTGAAATGATTTATTTAGAGGCCATCAGCTCTGCGTGGAATTCAGTTTGGGTAAGAGAGTGGAGCTGACTGGTACTAAAGTGAAGGATTTCTTCTAATGGTTTCATTCCTGAGTGACTAACTGGGTAAGCATTCAGCTATTCACAACAACCCTGGCCAACCGCATTCATTCATAAAGGCCTCAGAAGAAAAGTGAGGCCATCTACTTTAAAAAAAGATCAGTTGAGTCCTTAGAAGCAATTGTCCTCTGAAACACTTGGTACTTCAGTAAGTTGGCTTACCTCTGTGGCAACTTGTTTTTTTTGTAGTTGTTCTTCTTTGTGTTTTTTGGCATTCGGGGAGCATTTCTTCTGGCCTCTACCCATTCTGGGAGTGAATGGCCACACTGTTTTGGAAATCTGTCTCCTTGTTATGACTTTAACGAATGTGCTACACTAAGTGACCTGAATTCTAATGGAATAATGCACTGCTTGTCACCCCCACTAACCCTTCCATCTCTTGTCACTTTGTGGTCTGATTCCCTTTGCCACTTCCCTGGACCCTGGGGAAGCCATACCAAAGTCCTTCTCACTATCTGTGATACTGAACTCACTCACTCCATTAAAATATGAAGGCCCTCCTGGGATTAGGACACGAAGAACTATGGCGTCATAATGGGCAAATTGAAGAGGTGGTATGGATGAATTCTGGGTTAAATGAGATAAAAATAGAATCCGTACAAATGAAAGGAAACTCATTTCATAGGTGTGGCATCTTTGTTTTCTACCACGATGCTGAGGATGTGCTTTGATAGAGAGAGAATCAAATGGTGACTTTCAAGAAACTGAGGTCACTTTTAAATCTTGTTCTCTGAAGAGCTGCCTGGGCAAGCCTTTGATTTAGATGTTTGTAAATGTATCTTGACTTCTTGGGATAGGTGTCCTGTCAAAATGTTCAATTTGCCCAATAGATAGGATGGAGAAAGTGTGAGCTGCTTGGATAGAATTCTTGTGCCTTTGAGCTATGCGGACGACAAGTTATAAGGAACAACATGGCCCAGCCTCTCAATTCTCCCATCTGTCAGAATGGACTTGGTCCTGATGGAAGGGAACAGCCTACCTCGAGGCTGCCTTGGAATATGGGGGCAGTTTCTGTTGTATGTCACTGTTTATTTTCATTCTGCAGGAAGAACAAATCAGAGCCTCTGGGATCCCAGTGCTGTGCTGCCCTGAAGGTCTCTTCATGGGTGGCTTGTGTCCTCTGGATGAGACAGATCCTTGTCAGGTTCAGATGAGAGAGTGCTCTGGCAGATTCCACCGTCATTTCACTCACACCCAGCATTGAGCAAATGGCTTCGGGTGCCCTTTCCTCTCTCACAGCAGCTGGACCCTTTCTGAGAGGGATTGGTCAGCAGGCACTGAAGTCTCTCATTTTCATTTTGGAGTCTTAACATGCCTTTCTGTGGCATGTTTGCATGGATTGAAATTCTGGAGAGAAACGTATTATCCAACACCATGTAACACTATGGTAATGCGTGTCAGAGAGAGAATGAGAGATTTTTCTAAAATTTTACTTTTATACCTATTTTAATGATATGATACCACATTTTCTTCTTTCAAAGTGAAGTTTACCCATGTTAGCAGTCACCATGTAGGCTACCCTAGCTTCAAGTCCTGATATCAGAGCAAGAACCCACAACCAAAAGTGTTTGTTTGTCCCCTCACAGAATGACACCATCTTGGAGCCTTCTACCCGAGAGGCATTCTATCTTTCAAATCACTCCTTCTGTTTTTCAGATTCACTTTATATTTGCTAAATATTTCAGAAATGAAGTTTGGTCTCACAATAGTCTCAGATGCTATCTGTTTTCTCTCTCCTTGAAGATGGGGAAGAATGTATTTTATTTTAGTTCTGTTTTTCCTGTAGTTTTACTACAGTTGGCTCAAAACAGTGGTGAAAATATTATATTTGATCTGTGAAATGACTTTAAAAGGTGATGGCCAGGCTGTTACTTGTTTGGGATGGTACTTAGATTCTGGATTTTGAGAGTTGGTCACATTTCATTTGTCAAACACAGTATTTAGGGACTAGTCGTAGATATTGAAATTAGTAAAAGAATCTTTGTACAGTCAGGCCACACCCTATTTTTTGGGGGGTATCACAAAGAGGTATAGACCCCCTTTGCACCTTTTGCTAACATTTAGCCTCTTCATTTATGAATTATGTAATTATGTTTTAACATTGTTTTCTTGGGGTATTACTGTTTCTCTTGTTGATTTATGTGCTTTTATTTATTTATTTTTTTAAATATGTTGGGTTCCTGCTTAACTCAATCAGTAAAGAATGGGATACTTTTTCCCCCATCTCCATCTAGTCCTTTACTAAATCTTTCATTTTTTCAATCAATAACTCATTTTATTGTGGCACTTACATATACTATAACAATCCATACATCCATTATATCAAGCAGACATGTACAAATGTAGGCATCAGCAATTTCAAAACATTATCTTTCTTCTTGATCCTTTTGATATCAGCTCATTATTCTCTCCATCCCCAACCCTATCACTCTCATGAAACTTTTATATATCATGTATGGTTGTTATTATTTATACTTATCTTTCATCAACTATTGTATCCCTTCATTTACTCTTCTGGTGTTCATCTCCATTGAGAAGGTTGAGAATGGGATTCTTAATCTTAGAGTCATTGGTTCAAGCATCACCTTAGAAGTTTTCATAGGAGCCCCGGTGATTTACACACTGAACTCACAACCACAAACTTGGCACCCCAAACCCACTGCCATCAAATTAATTCTGACTCAGTGACTTTTCTGTGGGGTTTCTGACGTTGTCAGTCTTTACAGGAGCAGGTAGTCTCATCCTTCTGCTATGGAGTGGCTGGTGGATTTGAACTCTTACCTTTGTCATTAACAATCCAGCACTTTCCCAACGAGGCCATAGGAGAGTTCAATCCAATTAGATGCTTCACAGGAGAAATACGAGGACTGTTTCAGTAAAGATTTATAGTTTCAGAAATCCTACATATGTTCACTTTGAGTTTGTTATTGGCTTGATGGCCATGGGTAAATTGGGGTTTTTTTGTGTTAATACTGTTAATACACTAGCTATTATTTTGATGACAGTTATTTTTCTAGTATGCTTTTAAAATCTCATTTATTGGGACTAACCCTCACAGTTTAACTTTTAAAAGTAGTAAACAAATGCCTACTTCCCAGCTGTGATGACTAACTTTGGTATAACTTTCAAAAATATTTATTTTGAGAAACTATGTTTCGACACAGTTTAAATTTTTGGAGTGATAAGCAGATCTATAATGGTGAGTTGGAGTTCTGTTGGGGCCTCTGACTCTTAAGCTAAGGAGATTAATCTAGTATAGATGTGTTTTTATAAAATTAAGTACAGCTAGGGATCATACTTGTACAAATTTATAAGATCTACAAATTTTAACATATAGCTCCCTGGAATACTATAGTCAATTCTTGCTCTAAAATCCTTATTTTAATGATGAAAAGTATGCTCTGCAAGTGTTTATGGCTCCTGGTCACAAACCATATCCTTCCAGGGAGAGCCTAGCTTTATGTTCAGAGTGAGGACTTTGCAGTGAAACTACATAGGTGAGAGCCAGCCTAATTAGTTAATGGTTCGGAATTGTGAACTGGTTGCTTGACTACTTTGTTCCTGAACTTTCTCATTTCTGAAGGGGATTAAGAGCAGATACCTACTTTTTAGGGAAGGACCTCTGGCATTGTAGTGGGATGCTCTCTAGGCTGTGAACCACAGGGTCGGCAGTTCAAAACCACCAGTTCCACTCCAGGAGAAAGAAGAGGCTTCCTACTTCTGTAAAGAGTTGCAGTCTCAGAAAACTACAGGTTCAGTTCTACTTTGTCCTATAGGTCATTATGTGTTGGAATCAACTTGATGGCAGTGAGTTTTGTTGTTGTTTGGCCTGTTAGGGTCATCTGAACACTGACTGATAAATATTAAATGTGATGGCTACTACTGTGTACTGGTTCCTTCTCTTTTTTTCACTCCACTTGAAGGCAGTCAAAGCCCATCTCCCAAGTACAGATTAAGAGGGTAGCTTTAAACTCCAGAAAACTAGGAAGATTGAAAAAAAATTGAACATAATTTTCAAGCAAAAGAAAAGAATTTGGGAATGAATATAGGAAAAGATGTCCTAAAGTACGATTTCACAATGGACAATTTTTTTCTCATCCAACCCTCCTGGCTGCTATGACACACATATGTGGTCTTCTAAAAGTGGATTCAAAATAGCTGAGTGAGTTTGAATAATGTTAATCTAGTTTTGGTCTCTAGTGATATTTGTCAGTTTGTTTATATATGTATGCATATGTCTATGTGTACCACTAGTATACACATGAAAGTTCATGGGAATTTTTGCCCCCTCCTATATATTACTATCTGATGCATGTATGTGGAGTCATACAAATACATCATATGTGTCTGTGCTTTGCAGTTAGGTATGCATATAGTGTGTACATGTGTGTAACATCATGTTATAAATCAGAGCTCTAGAATATCTCTAGAATTTCAGATCATATTGTACCTCTGAATGTCCACAGTATGAATACTGTTTAAGCTACCAGTGATGCATTTTTTCCCTCATGATATAGTGTGATACATATCATCTACTCTCTTTCATTACTCAGGAGATTACTAGGGGGAAATGCTTTTATGGAAGACTATCAACAATATAGGATACTGAATATAGGACAAGAATATAGGATACTGAAACCCAAATGGAGATGGAGAATGATAGTGGGACAAAAGAAAAGTAAAGAAATAGAAGAAAGAACAGGGGGGCAGGGGGTAGAGGGCTTTTATAGAGGTCTAAATACAGGCATGTACATAGGTGAACATATTTACATATGATGATGGGGAAATAAATCTACGTGCATATACTTACAGGGTTAGTATTAAGACAGCAGATGGGTATTGGAGCTCCACTCAAGTACTTCCTTGGTGCATGAACATTTTGTTCTATTAAAATGGCATTACATGATGCTCACCTTCCCAACACGATCACTGAAGACAAAGATGTGCATAAGCAAATGTGGTGAAGAAAATTGATGGTGCCTGGCTATCAAAAGATATAGCATCTGGGATCTTAAAGGCTTGAAAGTAAACAATCAGTCATCTAGCTAAGAAGCAACAAAGTCCACCTGTAAGACACACATCAGCTTGTATGACCACGAGGTGTCAAAGGCATCGGTTATCAGGCTTCAAGAACTAAAAATCATAACATTGCATGCCTACCTTCCTCATATGATCACTGACAACAATTGTGTGCATACGCAAATGTGGTGAAGAATACTGATGGTGCTCAGCTATCAAAAGATATAGTGTCTGGGATCTTAAAGGCTTGAAAGTAAACAAGCGGCCATCTAGCTCAGAAGCAACAAAGTCTACATGGAAGACACACACCAGACTGTGTGATGATGAGATGTTGAATGGATCAGGTATCAGGTCTCAATGAACTAAAAACTTTATCATTATAAAATGAGGGGGTATACAGATTGGGGACCCAAAGCCCATCAATAGGTGAAGTGACATCCTCTAACAGAGATCGCAGGGAGGGATGAGCCAGTCAAGGTACAGTGTAGCAACAATGAAATATGCAACTTTCCTTTAGTTCTTAATGCTTCCTCCCCTCCCACTTTCATGATCCTAATTCTACCTTACAAATCCAGCTAGACTAGGGGATGTACACTATACAGAGAGGAGTCGGAAACATGAGGAATTCAGGATAGATGATCCCTTCAGGACCAGTGTTGAGAGTGGTGATACCGGGGGATGGAGGGAAGGTCGAGTAGAAAGGAGGAACCAATATAACCTCTCTGGGGTATGGACAACAGGGAAGCAGGAAGGGGTGCATCGGACAGTGTACAGTATGACAATATAATGACAATTTGTAAATTATTAAGGGTTCATGGAGGAGGGGTAGTGGGGAGGGAGGGGAAATATGGGGAGTTGGTATCGGAGGCCTAAGTGGAGGGAGGATGTTTTGAGAATGATGATGGCAACAAATGTAAAATGTGGTCTGCATACAATTGATGAATGTAATGATCATGATAAGCGTTGTATGAGACCTCAATAAAATGATTTAAATAAAAAAGAATATATGACACATTGTGTATCTCTTTTAGGTACATGAAGGAGGAAGATATAATTGATTAGGGTTTGTTCTTGAGCCTATAGCCCATCTGTTAATACCCAGTTACTTCAAGTAGTCCAGAAAGGGAAGTATGAGAACTCCCATTTGAGTAGCCGTTATGTGCTAGGTGCTTCTAATTCATTTATCCATTGAAAGGCTCTGCCAGGCTGGTTGACTCTTCTTGATTTATAGACTAGGAACTGAGACTTGGAAGGTAGATAGTAGAACACAAATTTGAATCCAGATTGGACTGATTGGACCTCAATATTTTGCTCTTTCCATCATAGATTTGACTGATCTCGACATTTTGCTCTTTCCATCATACATGGTAACATATTAGGTTAACGACAAGGGAGACTAGTAAAATTTTCACTATTTTTCAGCTAGGACATGTGAGGTGCTGGCCCTGTCTGGCCACATCCTGGGAAGTCATCTGGTGGTATCTCCTGACAGTCAGAATCATGAGATGCCAGATTCTCCCTAAGCTGGAACCTCCTCTCAGAAACACTCCCTGGTGAGTGTCTGCCTTGGAGACTCAGCCTTGCATGCTGCTCATCACCTGCCTTCTGAGTTCTTTCCAGTCTCTCACCTTCCATCCAAGTTCTATGTCTGTGAGATTTACATTATAACCACCAGGCCCGTCTTGGGGACATTCATTTACTTCATGTATTTATTTTATCTTTGATCCAGTGTTTTGAATATCCAGCTATAATTTGAGACGTGTATAACCTTTGGAGAAAAGAGCTGGTAATTAAGATGTCAGCCTTGTCAGGATTCTTGAGCACTTGGCTGATATGTGATATAGATAGAGCATATGCTAAAACCTTCTTGTATATAAATATGTTGCTTTTTAATGGAAAGCTTCCAAGATCCAGTAGACAGCTTTTTGTGATGATTTAGGCATTCTGGGTCGGATTCAGCCTCCCCATAAGATTTTTATTTTATTTTATGGATGGGAGGCTGTGTATGATCTTAAGAAGAGCTTGGGAGGGTGCTGGTGTAAACTCCAAGTGCTTGACCACAAGCCCCAAAGTTCTGGTTCAAACCTACCAGAAGTGCCTCCAAAGACATGTCTGGTCATTTGCTTTGGGACAGTACCTGGGCTCTGTATACCTGGGGTCATCAAGGGTCACAATTGATTGACTAGCAGTGAACATCAACTTCCTATCTTAAGTGCCACCGGCAGGCCATCTTATTGTTGAGTGCAGTGCCCCCTTCTGCAGCCCTTTAGATAGAACATAGCACAAGGCCTCGCTCAGAACATAGCTGAGCAAATATTGGCTCTCTTCACCTTGACTTCTTTAAATTTTTTTAAAGTTTTGCCTTAAAAGAATGCTTTTATATGGAGAATGACTTTGATGCAATAAGATGTCTCACATAAAAATTGTAAATGATGCCATTGAGTCAACTCTGGCTCATCGCTTGTGCTTCCATCAAGTTGATTCTGACTCATAGTGATCCTACAGGGCAGCATAGAACTGCCCACCTTGAGTTTCTCATACTAAATCTTTGTGGGGAAGCCTCATCTTTCTCCTGTGGATGAGGTTTCAAACTGCTGACCTGGAGGTTAGCAGTCCAATGTGCAACCCACTATTCTACCAGGTCTCCTCATTCTGATGCATAGTGGCCCTCCCTTTTTAGGATTCCAGAGGCTTTGTAAATCCTTTGGGGAGCTGACAGCCTCATCTTTTCCCTGCAGAGTAGATAGTGGGTTTGAACTACCGCCTTGAAGTTAGCAGACCACTGCTTACCAGAAAGTGCCACCAGGATGCCTTTTATCTCATATATAAACCCCAAACCTAACTCATTGCCATTGAATTAATTCCATCTATAGGGCATGGTAGAACTGACCCTGTAACTCTTTACAGGAATAGGATGCCTCTTTGGCCCAAAGTGACTGGTGGTTTTGATTGGCTTACTTTCAATTGGTAACCCAACCCCACCTGCTGTTTCACCAGAGCGCTTTTTATTTCCCACAGAGGCTGTGTTCTCCTTTACATTCCCAGATCTGTTCATGGGAGAGAAAAAATGTTGTAAGGCCTCTCATTTTCTCTTACACTTCTGCATGAGATAAGACTTCAACTCAATACATAACAGCAATGTTGGGCATGCTCCATAAATCTGTTGTGTGCAAGTGTTCTTCCTGCCAGATATGGGGGTGAAGAAAAGATTACAACTTGCTAGAGACTTCACTATTGATGATTTCAGCACATTTCTCATGATGTAGGTGATGCTTTTGAAATCGTGCAGGAAGTTGTGGCAGGTCATGGAATGACTAATGTTTGACAGGCCAGGGTTTGCAGCCATATGGGGAGAAAAAAACATTTCCCTACTGGGTGGGGGCTATGTGCCCTCTGAGATTCCTTTTCACACTCTGTGAATTGCAGGCTCTCTAATAAAAGACTTGTCTTTTTCACCTACCTGCTTTAACAGGAGAACTCAACAGTTCTGCAAAGGTTGTTAAATATGTTCTAAATCTAACAGAACAAGCATAGTCGAGGTTTTATTCTAAGTCAATTGGCAATCAGACATATTCTCTGATTCCTAAAATTGACAACTGCTCTTTCAGTTTGGGGTCCACAGATATAAAAGTGCTTCTTACATACATGGCATGCTTTTTAAATGAAACCATAAGTATTTTAATCAACAAATAAGAGAAAACTTTCTAATTGGTAGAAATATGTGTTTTTGAAAGGATTTCCATGTACTTTTCTAAACCATCTCCAGAAATCAATTAATTTGATTGGCCAAAAGCTCAATTTTTAAATTATATTTAGTTTTGTACTGTTTTAGTGTTCCAAAAGAAAATGTTCCCCAGTCCGATTTGTAATTGTGTTTATTTTTATTCTGTTCCATCAACAAAAAAGAAATACCTCCTTGTTAAATATCAGGAGACACTGAGAACTGAGCAGTGACTGCCTTTCATTTTTTAGCTCTCTTTCTAATCGCCAGTGCCACACCTAGCATGCAATTTCTGAGGACTTCAAATCAAATGGCAAGATGATGTATGTTTTCCCAGACCTGTCTTTGCAAATGAGATAAACTGAAATTAACCACTTTATACCAAGAATCTGAAACTCTGCAGTTAGTCATTAACAGTTCAACACTGTTATATCATGGCTAGAGTGAGCAGGACTTATTGCATAAAGTCAGAAAAAGCACTTACAGGTTTGGAGATGCTGTCATTGTATTTACATCATTTGATATTTTCACTATCCTTATAAAATGGCAGAGGAGCTCTTCTTCATACAACTTTTAGGGTAAAGAAACTGAAATTCCTTTGACCTGGCTTGCACATAGCTGTATAATTGAATATTTGTGACTGGAACAAAAGTCTTGATCCAGTGCTTCTTCCACAGTCCCCCGAGGGGGACATTCTTTCTTCTTAGAAACCACATGCCATCATTGATTGATTTGCCCTCTGAAACATGTTTTCGTGCACATTGTCCATTCATGGATGGAATATACAATGGAGCATAGGAAAATAAATAATGCTAACTTCCACTGAAGCAGCCTCCAACTCACAATAACACAGATCAAAAAGCGGCTTCATTCTGTACTATCCCTGTGTCCACCTTGGGAATGAGCCTTTATAGTTCATGGGGATTTCCTGGGCCAACTTTCAGCAGAAGATCGCCAGGCCTCTTTTCCTAGTCCCTCTTAGTCTGGAAGTTCTGCTGAAACCTGTTTGGTTTCATGGCAACATCAACCATCCATTGGGAGACAGGTGGTGCCTGTGCATGAAGTGCATTGGTCAGAATTGAACCCAAGTCCCTGCCTGGAGCACACGTGAGTTCTACCATTGAACCACCAATGACTCAGAAATTAATAAATCGTCCTATTTATGTCTTTAGTTTTTATTTGTCAAGAGCCTTTGTTGAGTCTGGAGCCATCATTTCTAGTGATGTGTGCATAGTTTGTCTTGATTTCCTCTGGGAAACATAAATGGAGACAGGCTGGAAGGCAGCTTGTGCAGATCCAGTTTGCTGATGCCCATTAAGCTTAGGAGCTGTTTCCTCGGCTCAACCTTTTGAAATCTACTGGAAATGATGTGCTCATTTCAGGGACTTGCCCAGTCAGATGCAAGAATTCGAGAAGATAGTAAAAGCTTAAGCTTTCATAATATATTTGAAAATTAAGACATCACAATTTAACATATGCCTTGTACTGTGACACACTAGCAGTCTTGGAACAGCCTACAGAATAGACCATATAAACAGCAGCCTATGGATAGACTATAAACCAAGCAGCCTACATAATGGACCACATACAGAGCAGTCTTCAGAATAGACAATATACAGAGTAGCCTGCAGAATAGACCACATACACAGAAGACTATGGAATAGACCACATACCGAGCAGCTTGCAGAATAGACCATATACACAGGAGCATACCGAATAGACCATATACAGAGCAGTATGCAGAATAGGATGTATATGGTGGTGCTTATAGTGTGAAGGCATACCTTTTCAGCTTAGTGATTGGTTTTGTGAAACACAGGTATTTTGCTTCAGAAATAAAGCACCACATGCTTCCTATGGGTGACAGATCCATTTTCCTCATCTATAAAGTTGACTGGTACAGCACAGGTGATGACCACCTGAAGAAAACATTTCTATTGGACTCCAAGTGTTTGAGAACAGCCTTCCAGATTCTGGGGTTCTAGAATTCCTACAGGTATTATTCTGTCTTCCTTTGTAAATATAGGCAACCTTGATAAACATCCTGAGTAGTTAGCTTCTATTTCCATAGTTCTGGTATGGAAATTTCTTACAGACTAGAACTGCTGCTTAGACTGGTTGCTATGCAACCAGGAGAAGAGTTCACTAGCTTTGTCACAAGCCAGCAATAAATGGAAGGCAATATTTTCTTTCAATTGTGTTTCAATTTGTCCCCCCTCCTCTTTAGTATGTTAGCTTTTGCTTTTGATGCTGTATTTATACATGCTTTGGGGATTTTATTTTTATTAGTAGAAATGCCTTTTCATAGGAATGATTTGTTGGAGACATTTTGGTTTGATCTCACAACACAGAAAGGTGAGATCTACCGCAGAGCCAAGGAGGTATTGAAATTAGACCTTGAAGCACATGAAGTCTTTCTTATAAAAGCATGATGTAGTCAGATACCATCCTAGCTATTTTGTACACATTGAGAAAGCAACCATGTAGCTTTGCTTTCTTTCTAGGACTAGGTCTTAGTTTTTGTTTATTCAGACAAAAACAGGTGACTTTGAACCTGGAGTGTTTTCCTCATCCTTGAAAATCCTCTGAATAAATCTTTTGAACCTTTATGATCAGATTTATTCTGAATAAATCTTTGCAATTCACTTTTTGAGAACATTTTCCTGAACCATACAGATTTTTGTCTTTCAAACACAAAGACTTCTGATCAATGCTTATAATCAATGCTCATCTTATCAAATGATATGTTGATATTTACTGAGCGAGAGGGAGAGGCTGTGACTCAGGGGTTGTTCTCAGCAGTTTGCAGATGTAGGAGAGGATACAAAAAGAAGAAAATTATATGAGCTTGTAGTGGGTTCCCGAGGAGGAAAGGATGAATTCTGAGAACTTATTTCAATGAGTTTGATAATGATATCTGGCAAAATTGTAGCTTAGTTTATTGGACTAATAACTTGTGATGACTTAGAGGTAGCAATAATTAGGAGACTGTGATTCCACTAGGAAAAAAAAATCTTGTGAAGTGAATCCTATTTGATTTATAATGGTTTTACTACACTGGTGGTTCCTGTGACGTGAGAGCCACTGGGTGCAGATAGAGCAACACTATGAGGCTTTTTATGCTAATCAACATTGCATTATTGCGATCCTTCCTTTTTATGCTTTAACATTAGCACTTAGCACGCCTATTTCTCTTGCACAAATGACTGTGTAAATTGCTGGAAGAAATGAAACAAACCATTAAAATCGATATAAATGATGTTGAAATTCAGATCTATATTTGCATATCAATGTTATAATGTGCACGTGCCTGTTACAGGAGAATGTATTTGCAGCTTATCTTTTAACAATAGCATTTAGTATAGTATTGCATGAATCTATACTCCCATATGAGGGAAGGATTACTCAAAACCTTCAGGATGGGCTGTCTCTCTCTGGAGGATCAGACCATAACCATGTGGAGTTCTAGCTGGCCTTCTGTCACTACAGGGAGTCTGTCTGTAAATGCCCTCACTCACTGCCAGCAAGTTGCTTCCAACTCACAGCAACCGCTCCACTTCTCAGCAAGTGGAGAACTGAGGGTTTCTGTTACTAGCCCTTTGCAGTAATAGAATGCCTCCCCTTTCTCTCTTGGAGCAGCTGGTGTTTTTGAACTTCTGACTTTCCAGTTGGTAGCCAAACTCAGAACCCACTATATCATCTGGGCTCCTTTGCATTTGTACAAAGACAGGAAAAACAACTCTCTACACCTTCTACCTTTTTTATTACTCTTTGAATTCTTTGTAGCAAAATGGAAGAGTGGACTTTTTTCTAAAAATGATAAAATATTAGTTGGGCTACACCAGGGGATGTACACTGGAGTCAGAAACATGGGGAATTCAGGACAGATGATCCCTTTGGGACCAGTGGTGGGGGTGGTGATAACGGGAGGGCGAAGGGAGGGTGGAGTGGAAGGGGGTAACCAATTTCAGGAATCTACATATGATCTCTCTGGAAAACAGACAGTGGGGAAGTGGGTGAAGGGACACAGTGGACTGAGTATGATATGAGAAAGTAATAACAATGTGTAAGTTATTAAAGGTTCATGGGGGAGGGGGAAAGGAGAGGGAAGAAGAAGGGGCAATATGGAGACCGGGGTACTGGGGTCCTAAGTGGAGGGAGGATGTTTCGGGGGTGATGATGGAAACAGGTGTGCAAATATGGTATGTATAAAATTGATGTGTGTTGATCATGACGGGAGTTGTATGGGCTCCCAATAAAATGATTTATTTTTTTAAGAAGAGGGGGAAAGAGGAGCTTATACCAAGGGCTCAAGTAGAAAATATTTGGAAATGAAGATGGCAACATGTGTACATATATGCTTGATACAAATGATGTATGGAATGTTATAAGAGCTGTAATAGCCCCCAATAAAATCATTGAAAAAAAAACTGTCCCTCTGGGTTTCTGGGGCTGTAATTCTTGACAGGAGTAGATGGTTTCGTCTTTCTTGCATGTGCTTGATACAAAGGATGTATTGAATGTTATAAGAGCTGTAAAAGCCCCCAATAAAATTATTGAAAAAAATTAGTCAGGAATGGAAATTTCTTTAATTCCTCCAGTTCATAAAAGTAGGTCCTGTATTGGTTTGAGAGATAAGAGGGGCAAATATGTTCTGCATTACATGATACCTTGTTATGCTCACATTTTCTGTAAAAGGCTCCCTGGGTTGTCTAATAAAGCCTATGAAGCTTTTCTGCAAAGAAAAAAATGTAAACACATAAAATGCATGGGACTATAAGAAAATCCAGATAAAGTAAAGTAGTTATCACACATTTAAGAACTGTGTTAAGCTAATACACTTAATAATGCATTAAGGACCAAAATCTAGTTGTTATTGTTAGATGCCATTGAATTGGATTTGACTCCTACTGATCCTATCTGCAACAGAACAAACCATCAGTTTGCGCATAATCATTGCTGTGCTTGAGCCCATTGCAGTAGTCATTGTGGCAATCCATCTCAGTCAGGACTTAGCTCAATTTTGCTGCCCCTCCACTTTACCAAGCATGGTGTCCTTCTCCAGGGCCTGGTTTCTTCTGACAAAATCTATTAGATTATCTAATCGCAGCTCTAATTGTTGAGATTGTGATGCATTTAAGCAGAATTTGGTTATATCAGAGCCTACTGGTGCCCCTGTGGGTCCAGCCCTCAGTGACTTAACCCAAGCAACTTGGTGAGTTGCACCTGCACACTGGAGGGGGCAATTCTGCTCTGTTTCACTGGCTTGCTTTTACATAGAATCTCAGTGGCTCACATAACCCATAATATATTAATTGGAAATGAAGATGTCTTTAATTCCTCCAGTCCACAAAGTAGGGTCCTTTATTGGTTTGAAAAACAAGCACCTTGGGCTGAGCCCCGGTGGCGTAAGTGGTTGAGTGCGAAACTGCAGCCTTTAGGCTTGGCGGTTCAAATCCAGTGGTGGCTGGGTAGCGCCCACGACCACCAGAGGCAGTGATGCCCACCAAAAATAAATAAATAAATAAATAAATAAATAAATAAATAAAAGGAAAACAAGCACCTTACATTATGTGAAAGAAAATTATCTGTGATTTCTACCTGTCACCATACCAAACCCACTGCCATCAAGTCAAATCTGACCCCTAGCAACGCCATCAGTTCGAAACCACCAGCTGTTCCATGCAAAAAAGATGACGCCTTCTACTCCAATGGGGAAATAGATCAATGTGCATATACTTATAGGGTTAGTATTAGGACAGCAGATGGGCATTGGAGCTCCACTCAAGTACTTCCTTGTGCACGAACATTTTGTTCTATTAAAATGGCATTATATGATGCTCACCTTCCCAACACGATCACTGAAGACAAAGATGTGCATAAGCACATGTGATGAAGAAAATTGATGGTGCCCGCCATCATAATGATTCTAATTCTACCTTACCAATCCAGCTAGACCAGGGGATGTACACTGTACAGATAGGAGCCAGAAACATGGGGAAATCAGGATACTAGCCGGAAACATGGGGAATTCAGGATAGATGATCCCTCTGGACCTGTGATGAGAGTCGTGATATCAGGAGGGAGGAGGGAGGGTGGATTAGAAAGCGGGAACCAACTGCAGGGATCTACAGAAAACCTCCTTTCTGGGGTACAGACAAAAGGGAAGCAGGTGAAGGGACACATCAGACAGTGTACAATATGAAAAAGTAATATGGGGAGGGGACAGGGGAAGTGAGGGAAAACATGGGGAGCTGGTGCCGGGGGCCCAAGTGGTGGGAGGATATTTTGAAGGTGATGATTGTCATATATAAATATATTCACCTATATACATGCCTGTATTTAGACCTTTATAATGCCCTTTATCCCCCCCCCCCCCCCCAGTTCTGTCCTTTATATCCTTTTTTACTCTTGTCCCATTATCATGCTCAGCCTCCACTGGGGTTTCAGTATTTTCTCTCTGTTACATTACTCTTGATCAATCTCTATCAGACCTCTGAAACCCACCTTGTCATTGATTTTGAATCACTTGTTCCCTTAGCCCTGGGCTAATCAATACCATCTCCTTTCCCTCTTCTCCCCATCTCTTATGTCCCCCCTGGAACCATGAGTCCCATTATTTTTGCCTCCAGGTTTTCCTCCAGCCTATCTTACCTAGATAGACCTGCAGAGGTAAGAATAAGTACAAAGTCCCCCCAAAAAACAGGCATCCTAAGATGAAGCAACCAAAGAAAATGAAACAATGATAACAAAAATCAATGTTCAATATATAAATTTATATATCTATGTATAAAAAAGTAAAAAATAATAAAACAAAAACCTTTAAATAGTTCAAGTTCTGTTCGTTGACCCCAGGAGTGTCCCCACATTGAGTCGGATAGGGTGCCACACCCTGGCCCCAAAGTATATCCTTGGCATCCCCTCGGGAACTCCATGCTCTGTTGCACACCCTTAATGTTTTGCCATGGTGTTGTTGGGTCAGACAGGGCATAATCCTGACCCTGCTTTTCCATTATTGTCTCAGAAGGGCCTTGGGTCAATGAGGAAAGCTATATTTCATAGTGGGTCCGGCCTTATGATCCTCTATGTGCATCTGCTGTTCTGAGTGGACTTGATGGACCAGGATGCACTCCTCTCTTCCTCCCCCTTCATTTGCTCTCATGTGCTCTGGTCAGGCATATCTCACTGCCCAAGCTGTAGCTTCAGTGCTGACCTCCAAAGCACACTCCCCTGCAGGGAGATGTGGCTTTCCATGTAGTTGGGATTGGAGTTGGGCACTGAGACCCCTCCAATGGTTCCCCGCTCCATGCCATCATGCTACATTCATATTATGGAACACCAGATTTAAGTTTGATCTCTCTTTCCCTGTGGAGATATAAATAATACACTCCTCTTAGGTGGATTAGTACCCAGTTCCCTCTCTACACATCACCATTGAGGGGCAGTTTTACTCTATGCTCTGGGGTTGACATGATGCAAAATCAACCCAAAGGCAATGAGTTTAGTTGGGGTGTTTATGTGAGATAAAAGGGTCCCTAGTGGCACTTTTAGGCAAGCAGTGAGATGCTAAATACAAGGTTAGTAGTTCAGACCCTCCAGTGAAAGATGAGGCTGTGTTGTGTTGGTTCCCATAAATATTTGCAAAGCCTCAAAAATCCTAAATAGAATCACCACGAGTCAGAATTAGAAGCCTGATGCTGCAGTGGCTTATACATTAGGCTGTTACCCGCAAAGTCAGCCTGCTTTCTGCTTCCACAGAGAGTCACACTCCTCAATTTACCAAAGAAGTTTTAATCTGTCATATAAATTGCTTTGTGTATATGTCACTGGGCAGGTTTGTTATGCCAACATGGTCACAGAAGATTGGTGGGTCCATTGTGATGGCACGACCAATGAATACAGGGGATGAATTGAAGGGCAGAAATAGGAAGGACTCAGCGAGCTCCGCCCTCTCTCTCTTGCTTTTGGATCTTCGGACCAGACAGCTGCTTTGTTCATCCTGTGACTCCACCTCCAAGCAACACTACCCGTGGGACATCTAATCGTGGACTGTGGAGCTGTGAGTTGAGGTCCCTTCAAGCCCTACTTCGCCACGCTCCTGGGATATACATCTCTTGAGCTGTGGACTTTTGGACTCTGTCATCTAGCTGACTATTAGTGACCTGCTTTTCTGTTTGCTGCCTGTGACCAGATAGCCTGAATGCTCTACAGAGAACTACTCAGCAGCCCTCAAGACTTGAAGGACTGCCAGTCTTCTAGCTGTCTCACGCAAGTGAGTTGCACTGAACAATTTGTACTGTTTTATAGATTACTTAACTGTTTCTTTCTTATCTTATATACTCATCTTTCTATATAAATATATAAAGAGAATTACTCGTGTCCTTGTTTTATTTCTCTAGAGAACTCTCTCTGACACAGTCACAGATACTGTTAATAATACTGTGGCTTGTATCATGCCTATCTTTAAAATGAGTGAAGTGCTAGGTTTCATTTACATGTTCATGAAAACAATGTGATATAATTTTCCTTATTCGAGAAATCTCTACATCTGTGTTGTAGACCTACATAGCTATTGGAAGAAGAACTTTGTCAAGGTGAATTGACATGGTTGCTGCAACAATGGGTTCATCCTTAAGAATAATGCTGAGGATGGTGCAAGAGTAGGTGTTGTTCTGTTTTACATAGGGTTGCCAGGAAACAAAACTGACCCCATGGCCCTCCAACAGTATTGAACATCTATCTACCTCAATTTAGGGTAGCCCTGTTTACAAGTTTACCATCGACACAGATGTAGCTATCTTTAAAAAGTGAAAAAAATTGCCATAAATTTTTTTATGATTGTCTTCTTCCTGATTGTCAGCATGCTGGGATAAGAATATTTTATGGGTATTTGAAATGGTAGATGTAACTCAAACAATATTTGACATGTACAATAGCATATATAAATGACACTCAAACATACATATAGCCTAATAATCTTTAGACTACAGTGGTGACTCATTATAGAAGATGCCAAGATATCTGGCCCTTTGGCAAGCTTTCATTATCTTCCTGAAGGAAGGTAAGAAATGAAACCATAGTTTAAACAGAAAAGTTTCATCTAAATGGCTTATAAGGGACCAAGGTGAAATGTCCAACTCATTAGTGAATAATGACAATAGGTTGAATATCTTCTGCATAAAGAATAAAATCGATTGCATAGATGTTTGTGAAGACTAAATGAGTCTCTATATATAACACTTAGAATCATGTTTGACATCTGGTAAATTTTGATTAATGTCATTTTACAATTTCAATGTAAGATACCTAAGATTCATTGTAATGCTTAATTAGTGTTCTCTGTTCTACTTCTCTAGTTTTTAATATACATTGCAATTGCTACTGTGACAGTCATGTGCTTATATTAATTTCATGATTGAGATGTAGGGTGGAGTGTAGCCTATTAATCTGGAGATAGCCATTGAGTAGCCAATGAGGTCTCTGTGTGCGCATGGCTTTCTCCTGAGACTTCTGGGAAATCTCTCAATATTTCCCTCATGGAGATGAGAAGCTATCTCCCTAGTTGTTGGGAGTTAGTCTCAGAGACGATGAATCATGGACAAGACAAGATGGCAGCATCTGAGCTGCTGCAGGAGCCAGAGGAGAAGCCACACAGCCTTGCCCTGATGGAGTCAGACCTCTGAAGCTGGAGAAGCCATGGGGAGACCCCTGAGTTGTTTCTACCACCACTGGATGCTGCTGATGGACCCTGAGTCCTGGAAATGAGGAGCTATGAAAGGACCCCTGCTGGCTCCGGGACTCTGCACCCACTAGACTGTGACTTTGTGAGTCGGAAGGAGACTTTATAGACTGATATCGGGCATATGGGTTAATATCGGACATATGACTTTGAACTGGACTGGGCTGGGATGCTTTCTCAATGTCCCATTCCTCTTGTATATAAACCTTTTCCTTATATCCATATGTGTGTCTATGAATTTGTTCCTCTACCCAGACTGACACAGCTACACAATACTCACAGACACAATTCATGATTAAAGGATTTATTAAGGAACTTAATAAGTTGTGATGCCAGTGAGAAGTACTCCGCATTGAATTGTTTGTCGGGACCTGTTACAAAGTTCTGTCAAGTGTCCAAATCAATGTCCAAAAGACATACCACTCTGCTATAAGCCTTAACTTGAATGCATTCATCTGAATCTCCTTAGGTCAGCAGAAGGGGGCCCCGAATTAAGTGCCCAGAGGCACCCCACTCCAGTAGCATCAGCCCAAGGTACTCAGCTCCACTTCTGTGGTCAGCGAGTCCTATTTCCCCAATTAAGTGCCCCGAGGCGCTGTATTCCACAAGCCAGCCTGCTACACAAAGCACTCATATTTACTCTGTGGGTTGGAAAGTCCATCCCTCTGCCCTATCCCCTGTCTCCTGATTCTGCTGCTCCTCCTCTGAGGTTAGAGCTGTCGCCTGGACTCAGGAGGTTCACTGCTCAGGGATCTGTGGTCCAGAAAAATGCTCCACTCCTAGCTCTTGTAATGAGGTCTCCACCCCCAAGCTTCCTAGAGGGCTCATTTTATGCACAGTGAGATATGCCACTTCAGGGGCTCCTGTTCGAAATTACTCACAGGTGAATCTTATCAGTATCTCCACCCACCTTAGACCATTTGGAGGCAGTCAGAGACTTTGGCTAGAAAATCCACCTTCAGTCATTCTTTGCTGTGCATTCACACAATACTTGGTGAGGCTGTAAAGCTGTGTTTCACACTTCAAAGAATCATAGTTACATCTAAAACAGTAATAATTTAGGGTCAGTTTAGAATATGGAGCCAACTGACATTAGAGATATATTTGGAAATAAATATACTTTTCAAAGTAGCATATCATTCCAGAGTGTTTGCTAAGAATTTGCAAAGATAATGCAGAGATTCAGTAAGGTTCACACCTAGTGAAGTTTCACCCTATTGTTAGCTTCACACATTCCTAGAAGATGCTGTGAAAACTAAGGAGCATACATTTTAAGATGGTTTCAGAAAGTTCACAGGAAATGTTCATTTTTGTTTAATTCTAATTTTCCATGTTCTTTTTGAAACTCCCTTATACAATTAAGTCTGGGGTCAAGTCCTACCACTGTATTATAGTTAGTCTTGCCCCTTAACTTTCTCTGATGATTCCCTTGTTTTGAGGACCTTAAAAGCCCTTTCATCTTTGAGCTGCTAAACACAAGGTCCCAACATGATGTGGGAGCCAGATGAGGTAAAGTTGTGTAACCTCCCCCAAACCTTGGGAGATTGATTTGTCCTAATGGATCAGTCTGAATCAGAATCAACTCAGTGGTAGCAGCAGGTGCATGTTCTGGGAATTTTTGAGATATTTTCTTTTCTTTTCTTTTTTTTTGCATCACTGCCTATGGTGGTCGTGGGCGCTACCCAGCGCTGCTCCTGAGAGCCACCGCTGGATTTGAACTGCCAAGCCTGTGGGCTGCATTTCTGCACTCAACCACTTATGCCACCGGGGCTCAGCCCATTGAGATATTTTCTAGAATTTTTATCAATTTGAAGTTTTTTTGTTTTTACCCTCATGGATAATAGAGAATGAAATTATGGGTTTTGGGGAGCATGACCACATAAGTGAAGTATCTTTCTCATTACTAATGTCTCATCACTAATCAAGCTAACTTCAGGGACAGTGACTTATTTAATGTGGCTCTTCTAGCCAATGTCTTTGTAACACCCACCAAACAACCTTTTCTTTCATGGGTCTGGTGAGAAGGTTGGAGTTGCAATGGGGAGTAAATGCTGATAGAGTTTACCTATGAGTAATTGTGAACAGAATTCCCTAGAACGCCATCCTGCTGTGTATCAAATGAACCCTCTGCGAAGTAGGAGGAAGGATTTCATTACTAATGAGAATCAGAAGGGGAGTGATTGTTCTGGACTCGAGATCCCTGAGCCATGAGCTTTCTGGTTCCAAAAGACAGCTATAAAATTAGGGGAGTCACAGCAGCAGAATCAGGAGCAGAGCAGGGAGCAAAGCGATGGACTTCTCAACCCACAGAACCAAAAAAGCTCAGTGTTTTTGTGCAAGAGGCTGGCTTGTAGAATAAGATGGCTCTGAGTCCATAATTGGGGAAGCTGGACTTGCTGACCCATAGAACTGGAGCTGAGTGCCAGCAGATTGAGGTTTATTGAAGTGAGGTGCCCCTGGGCACTTAATCCAGGGAGCCTACTTTGCTAACCCAAGGAGCTTAAGCTGAATGCTTTAAGGTTGAGGCTTCCAGAAGAATAGTATGCCCCTTTGGGCATTTATTTGCAGACCCCAAAGCACTTGTAGCACGCTCTGATAAACAACTCAACCCTGTGCATTTATCACTTACATCACAATCTGTTAACTTCTTCAATAGTGGTGAATCTCACATGTGACATCTATGAAGCCATTGCAATGGTAGTAAACTCTAGAGAGGTAAAATAGAGAACACTAATGAAGACAACACACTAACCTTTACTAATTGCATAAGCTATTGTTTCTCTGGTTTTCTGTGAGTATTTGGGTTCTGTATTTATTTGAGATATTTATTGAGATTTTACTGCCTTCTCTCCATTGGGATGATACTGACCAGGTGCCTTTTAGGTGGAAGTTCATGTTTCTAGTGGGAGATAGGAGATAATAAACATATTACAATTTAATGGACAATGGCTAGTGCTTGGAAGAAAATAACTGGGGTGAGTGCCAGTGAATTAATTGGTCATGATGGTCACTTAGAGGCTGCTTTATGTTTCATGGTTTGGGAAGTGCTCAATTAGGAGAAGGCATTTCGATGAGGCCTGAGTAGCAGGAGGACTCACTGAGGCATTTGAAGATTGGGGAGGAGGACATTCCTAATGGGCCCAAGCAGGACGAGTTTTAGGAACAGAGAGAAGGCCAGAGTGGATCAAGTGTCCGTGAGTACAAAGTGGTAGGGAAGGGATTGCAGAAGGGAGCTGGGGCTGGCTCAGGGTTGGCTTGATAGGCCGAGTTTAGCTTTACAATGATCTCAGGATGATTTTAAGCAGAGAAATGATATGGTCTGATGGATGAGCCTTGGGTGTAGGTCACAACAGTGAGATGAACAAAAGTGGGTATACATCAGAATATACTTGGGAACCAGAAGTGCCAGGATTTATATGTGAATTAGATCAAATTATAGCTGAGGGCAGTCAATGAAAACATAAGTCATCTAAATGACTTCAAATATAAATCACTTTCATGTGAATCTAATGCTAGAAAAATTTGACATAAGAAGAGTGCCCTTAGTGTTTTATTTTCACTTAGCTTTGAAAGAAGAGTGATGGCCAGTATCGGCACTAGGAAGAAGTTGGGGAGCTACATCAATGTACTTATCAGAAAGTCCTTTGCTTACCAAGTTAGTGAGTTCTTATTTATTTATTTTGTATAACCAGCTTAGCAAAAATTAACAAGCCCACAGCAGTCTACTTTGTCAGGGTTTGACAACAAATGGTGTAGGTGTGTTTATGTTTATGTGTGCTAATCAATCCATGTCATAGATCATCAATACTCAGAATATTCTCATCGAACAATAATATTTCTGATGTACTGGTTGGAGTGAATTGATTTCTTATTATAGTTATCACAATATTCAGCAAAGCAGAACAGGTTTCTACTATAATATAATGTTTAACTTTGAAATCACTAAATAAACATTTCATTTTTTTAGCCATTATCTTCTTGCAAAATACCTTTTGATAAAGGGTTTTACAAAACTTTTTCTGGAATGAATTGCTAAATATGTGTGTTAGGGTAGACTAGTGAAACAAATTAATAGACACTAATGTGTATTAGAAAGAGCATTATTTTAAAGAGAAATTGAATCTTGAGAAAACATCCCAAGCCAGTGCAGATCAAGTTCATAAGTCCAATATTAGCCCATGTGTCCAATACCAATCTATAAATTCCTCCTCAGATTCATGAAACACATGCAGTGATGCCGAATGCAAGACGATCACAGGCCAGTGGGTGAAAAGTCTTGTGGATCCAGTGGTTGAAGAGGTATCTCAGAGCTGTCAGGGGTTTCCACGTGGCTCCTTCAGCTCAAGGCCTCTACTGTATCTCCATATGTCTTGTCAGCAAGTATGTCTGGCATGGTGTGTCTCTGTGTCTTGCCTCCAGCAAGCTATTTATCTTCTTAGCACCTCTAAAGGAGGTCTTCAAGCTGTGACCTGATTGACAGGTTAAACTTCCCCCTTCACACATAAGTCTCAAATTGTCAACAGATTATGTGACTAGTACAGCATGCATGTAAGCCACTATTTTGATATTTTAGATCTTACATCAAATGTATCAATGTACATTATTAGGACTTGCATTTACTATTATAATAATTGGTTTGTTTTAATTTCTCAAGGTAACATTGCATGAAGAAAAATCAACCAACACTTATTAGTCAGAGTGAAGTTAGGTACAACTTATTTTCACTTTCTAGAAATAGGGTTTTCTAAGAAACTGGTAAGATAAAGTGAAATAAAATATTTTCCCCATTAACAATCTTTCAAAAGATGCTACATAAGTGGATTTGTGGACTCGTGTTATATTAAAATTTAATGTTAAATATCTAGATATTGCTGATGTGCTAATTGGTTTTGGTTGTCATCTGTTTAAGGCAGACACAGCCATGCATCTATAACAGGTGTGTGCTTTTATCTATAATTTTTATCTATAATTTTTTAAATTTTTGAGCAAGGTACCAAAAGTTGAAAGAAATCACATTCAGTGACCATATTTCTATTACTCTGTCTAAATGTATTATTAGAACTTTAATTAACTCTTAGAACTATAATAAACACTGCTTGCCAAATTTGTATCATTTTTGCATCATTTCCCCCAAAGGTTTTAGGCATACTTATACAGACTAATGTCTAAAAGCAGAAACCAAAATTTGTGAACCTCTAAAATATGTAAAGAATTATAAAAATAAAGGACTGCAAAATCACTCCAAACCTTTAAAGGAAAGAATGCAGTATGTGATTTATTGTCATTATTAAGAAAGAATTAAGGTTACTGTAGACAGGAGAGTCTGTTCTCAAAGTGACACAAAATAGAAAACATCAAAAAAAACCTCCAAAGTATCATTATAAATAATGCCAATCTTTTGATTTAATTTACTGGAAGAGGGGGCAGGTTTCCAGAGAGTTTGACATGATATTTATAAAGATAATTACAAAATAATTCTTTTAGTAAAGAATTAAATCATCCTTTGAGCTGATCCTTTCTTCATGTGCTTTCTTAGGAGTGAATGTCATGAGAAAGATGAAGTCCTGCTGGAGTGTGTAGCCTTTATACATGTGGAGATGACAAACTAGGAGAAACCTTGAAATATGTGATTGAGCTGGGAAATGATAGAACATACCCTGGTTGTTCTGTTATAGTTACAGAATGTCCCAATCTCTGTGAGTCACTGGGCAACTCCCAAGACACCTCTGAAAAGAGAAATTGCTGAATAAGACTGTGGGACTGGAAAACATAGTTGTTTGTTGATAGCGTAAAGATTACTGTTGTGCATTTCAATCAGCTACACAAGGCAACGTGTTCACATAAACTCTAGTCACATTGTGATAGCTTGTCGGTCTACTTTGCTTGCTTTTCATGCCATTTACAGTTCCTCATCTGATTGGCACTAATCAAGAGAAAGAGCACATTCAGTAGGATGAAGAATTCATAAGGCTTCTCTAGGGAGATTTTTGATGACATTGATGCTGAATTTTTGAACTACTTAAGTTGATGCATACATGTCTGCTTTTCTGCATGTAAAATTTTTTGTGGCACCATAGGTATGTTTAAGAAATTATTGCTTATTGTAATTAAAGTATTCTTTTCCTTATAGAAATACTGTAACTGCCTATTATATGTTCATGAAAATTAGAAAGTGCAAATAAACCAAAAATGAAACACTCTGGCAATCAGTTATATGTTTAGTATTTTCTTTTGCATTCTTTCTAACTTTTTAATGACTGTATTGGTGTTTGTGAACAAAAATGGAATTCTCATAAATGTTGAAACTTTTTCTTACCCTGATAGATCAGCAGCTTTATACCACTGAAAATATTCCTATGTAATTTTATTATTATTACTTTGCAGACTTTGGTGACACAAATAGAACATGATTAATGTTTTCATTCTCTTGATGACTGTACAAGCTTTTTAAAAAGTTTTTTAGACATCACTGCCCTCTGGTGGTGGGAGTAGGAGGCCCAGTCTTTGCTCCTGTGAGCTGGAATTGAACCTCCACCCCAGTGGGCCGCAGACGACTGTACAAGCTTTTAGGGAATTCCACAAAACACTTTTTCTTTGCTCACCATAATATCCTAAGAGTAGAATTTTGAAGCCTCTTTATCACCTTTTTGTGGTTTCAATTAAGAGAACTGCTATATAAGATGTATATGACTAGCTCATTTTCTAATGCTAGTGTATTTAATAGTTTTCAACAAAATAAGTTTTATTTCATTTAACAGAATGAAAGTCACACAATGATTACATCCCTACTTCGTGTGTTTTCACCAGTTGCCTGCTGAATTAATTTGAAGTTCTTAAAGCCCCTCCTTACATAGAGATAAAATTTTCACTTGTATTATTTTTAAATATAATTGTTAGTTTTTTAATTTTTTAGAAATTAATTTTGTTGTATAATATATAGCCACTCCCCCCCCCCCACACACACACACACAATCATCTATTTGTCACACTGGTGCCTTGCTTATTGCAATGATGATGGAAGCTATGCTATTTCTAATTCCAGCACTTTCACCCTTGGTGAGACATATGTAAGCTGAACCTCCAGACTTAAGTGCACACTTGGAAGAAGTAAGAGGGGGTGCACTTTAGAAAAATTAATCGTGAAAAAACTTATGAGTAACATAGGAACATTATTAGATACTTTTGAGAGCTGAGATTGGAACGTACTAAAAATACAATTAAGAAAGACCTTGTTTTTCAAACTAGAGTTGATCTTAATGACATTGATAGAGCAAAACTTTAGGACCTTCATATTCTAGTGGTTCAGAACCAAAAATGAGGAGAAGCAACTACATAGATGTGTGTGTGTGTAATTTGAATGTGGAATGTACAAAAGTGGAATGAATCTGGGAACATTAGCAAATGTTAGTGTTGACTCGATGGCAGTGAGTAAACTGCCATGCATGGGCTGGACCATTCTGTGCTGACAGTCATTTGGTTTACAATGCTGGGAATGGTAAATTCATGAGGAATGGCATTGTCTTCATCATCTAAATGAATACTTCAAGGTCTAGCCAAGGTACAATGCTGTCTGTGGTAGGAGAATAGCCATACAACTACAAGGAAGACAATTTAATTTAACTATTTTTCACATTTAAATACTAACCATGTAAGCCAGTGATAAAGAAGTTGAAGGTTTCTATCAGCTTCTTCAGTCTGAAGTTGATAGGAAAATAGGATGCATCAATAGTTATTGGTAATTTGAATGGGAAAGTTGGAAACAAAGAGGAAGAATCATTAGTTGGAAAATATTGCCTTGATGATAGAAATGATAGCATGATACAAGTTTACAAGCCCAGTGAGTTTTTCATTGCAAAACTTTTCAGCAACATGAATAGAAAATATACATGTAGACTTTGTCAGATGGAAGGCAACTCAGAAGAATGTAGACATTATCAAACAATATTGTCAATGTTACTTGCAAGTAAAATTTTTGCTGAATGTAATGTAAAAATGGTTGCAGTGGTATATCAAAAGGTTCAAAAAATATGTGGAGTAAGGGATATTATTGCTGACATCAGATGGGTCTTGGCTAAAAGCAGAAAATACCAAGTATTGGTTTGTAAAAGCTTTCAAGTGTATGGATCCTGAGAAAATATGCATAATAGTAGGAAAATGAAAATTCTGGTTCACTTAATTATGGGTAAGCAGAATTTGAACATAGATTAAGAGGTAGTCTTCCAACAGAACAAAGGCACACAATGCATGTTTTAAAATTAGAAAAGGTGTACATTAGGGTTATATTTCTTCACCATACTTAGTGAATGTATCTGAACAAATCCAAGAAACTGGTAAACATGAAAAACATGGCATCAGGATTAGAAGAAGGCTCATTAACAGTCTACAATAAACAGATGGTACTAACTTGCTTACATGGCTGGCCGGAATCTGTTTCTGTTGTGGTGGGGTTACTATGACTCAGGCCCTGTGATAAGATCTAATAACAACAACTTTCTGGACAGTATGAGTCCTGATCACAAATAAATTATAATCTCTGATGATTAATTAAAGCGGAAATACTTCAGAGAAAAAGGTTAGGCTTCACAAAAGAAACCTTGTATTGTGTTTTATTCATGATGTAATGGCTAATTGTAGTTCCACTTAGCAATTCTGTTTTAAGCCGTATGCCATGATATTTTATCCTATCTCTTATGCAAAAGAAATTCTTGTTTGGATTAGGTCTGTTTACATGTATGATTGGTAAAGAAAAAAAGTTCATATTGAGCAAGAATTAGAATGATAATCAAATTCTTTCTTGATACTTTAAAGTAGAAGGCTTATTTTCAATGTCTTTGATTGCTATATATTTCTTTCCAAATTATTGTTTCTTTTATCTTAAATTCTTATGCTCAACTAAGCTGAGTTTGATGTGGAAGTGCTATTTCACATGTTGAAAGCTTAGTCATTCCAATTTTGAACACTCAGGATGTGTCGAATAAAAGCATGTATGTGGAAAATAGGAAGAGAGGGTGGTTTATGTGTTTGCCTTTGAGTCGTTGTTTGATGATGAAAGGAGTGTTCTTTTGGAATAATGCCATACCAGCACTCAAACTAATCCTCCAATCATTTAGACATAAAAATGTTTAGCATGTGTACATTCCAGTTTCTGTGGAGATAGGAAAAGGAGTAAAGAGATAGCTTTGGTTTTAGAGATAGTTAACAGGAATCTATTTTGTTTCAGATCTTTATATACAAGGGAGCATCAAATAGTTTATGGAAAAATAGAATGATGGTGAGGAGGACATATAAATGCTGCGTGGGGTTTGGCCAAGAGCAATGTATCTGAGAGAAAATACTGAGAGTGAAATGGAGGGTGAGCATGATAATGACATAGGAAGAAGGTGAAAGAAAATAGAGGAAAGAAATAGGAGGCAAAAGCTATTTTTAGAAGTATAGCTATAGGCATGTATATATGTAAATATATTAATTTATAATGAAAGGGATAGAGGCCAATGTACATGTGTTATTCCAGGTAGATTAAAAAAACAAATTCATAATCACACATATGTATATAAGAGAGAGTTTTATATAAAGGGTAATTGTACATTAAGAAAACATTCCAGTCCAGCCCTGGTCAAGTCCAGAAGTCTGATGTTAGCCCATATGTTTGACAGCAATCTACAAAGTCCTTTTTAGACTCATGAAATACATACAATGCTGCCAAATGCAGAATGATGATAAGCCAGAAGGTAGAAAGTCTTTGGATCCAGTGGTTTTGTAAGCATCTCAGCTCTTGCAGGAGTCTCCACATAGTTTCTCTAGGTCCAGGTTTCTGGTTGCATCAGAGTAGGTCTATGTGGCCTTTCCTCAAGGATGTCTTTCAGGGAACTAACCTTGTCAGGTGAGTCTCTCAAATAGCAAGTGTTGTTGGTAGAGAGTCTCCAAGCAAGTGAGCTATGAGAGATAGTGTCTCCTGCCCCTAAGAAGGAATCATCACATTTCCTAGAATTCTCAGCAGAAGGCCATCCCCACACAGAGATCTTATTGGTTATCTCTAGATTGAGAGGCTAGACTCCACCCCTACAATCTTAATCCTCAAATTGACACCAGATTATGTGACTGCCACTGTACATATATTTATATAAGTATTAAGATAGCAGACAGATTTTGAGCTTCTACTCAAGGCTTCCCTTAACACAAGAATACTTTGTTCTGATAACCTTCCCAACACAGTTGCTCAAGACAAAACAGGTACATAAACAAATGTGGTGAAGAGAGTAGATGGCGCCTGGCTATCAAAAGATATAGTGCCTGGGGTCTTAAAGCAGTGATTCTCAACCTGAGGGTCACAACCCTTGTTGGGGTTGAATAACCATTTCACAGGGGTCACCCGGATCATAACAGCACAATTACAGCTATGATGTAACAATAAAAATAATTTTATGGTTGACGGAAAGGGGTTCACCATAACATGAGGAACTATATTAAAGAGTCAAGACATTAGGAATGTTGAGAACCACTGTCTTAAAGGCTTGAAGTCAAACAAGAAACCATTAGTAGGGAAGCAAGTAAATTGACATGGAAGAAGCATACCAGCCAGTGTGATCACGAGGTGTTGAGGGGATCAAGCATCAGGTATCAAAAGAGCGAAAACAAGCAACTAGGTTGATACGAAAGAAAGGGGCTTGAATTGAGACCCAAAGCTCATTTATAGATAACTGGTTATCCCCTCACAGAAGTGGTGTTAGGAAGGAATGATTTAACAGAGGCATAGTGTTGCTCCAACAAATACCATACTATTCATTTATTCCTGAATACTTCCTCTTCCTGTTATCACCCAGTTCTAACTTTCAAATCTGGCTAGACTACAAGCACTCTTGGCACATGGAATTCAGGAAAGATAAACCCCTCAGGAATAGTAATGGGGGTAGTGATATCATGAGGGTAGGGAGATGGCCAGGGAGGGGTAAGGGTGAGAAAGGTGAGAAAGGGGGAATCCATCACAAGATTGGATATATAGCTACCCCTCCCCCCGAAGGAGATGAATTACAGAAATGTGGATGAAGGGAGCTAAGATATGAAATAACAATAACAATACATAGTTGATTAAGGATACACATGGGCAGGAAGGTAGGAGAGAGAGGGGAGAAAAAGAAGAGCTTATACCAAGGACTGAAGTAGAAAATGTTTTGGAAATTATGGCAATATATGGACAAATATGCTTGATACAATAGATGTATGGAATGTTATAAGAGCTGTAAGACCCCCCCAATTAAAAAAAGACTGACAAAAAAAGAATGAAAAAGTAATGGAACTTTCCTACAATTTTTAAAGCCCCTTCATATATATTCATATTGCAGTTGTCTATTATGTTGTTAGCAAGATGGAACCCAGCAAAAAATCTTAGAGTGGTAAAGAACTAAGAACTCAAGAAATGAAAGGAAGATGATAGTAATTCAAATATGAGACCAACAATCAACAAACCCATTGCCATTGAGTTGATTCTGATTTACACTGACCTGTTAGGGGGTTCCAAGGCTATAAATCTTTACAGCAGCAGAAGACCTTCACTTTCTCCCATGGAATAGCTGGTAGGGTCACATAGCTGATTTTTACAGTACACAGCCCAATATGTACCCGGTTGAACACAGAGGATCCAAATTTGGTGTAAAAAAACCCAATAAAACCAAACTTAAAAAAAAAACACAAAAACTAACTGCCAAGGAGTCAATTCTGATTCATAATGACTTTATATAACTACCTCCTGTAAATCTTTATGGGAGTAGAGTCTCATCTTTCTCCAAGGGAATGACTGGTGATTTTTGAACTACTGACCCATCAGTTAGCCCCACAACATGTAACCCATGGTGTTACTGGGTCTTCTTAGATATGAGACCAGTCTTTCTGAATTGATGATGTTAAGAGGCCTTGGACATTGTAATATTGGTTAGAGGAAGGCAATGGGAAGCCACTCTAGGTGTATGTTGAGATATGCAGGAGCAGGAATGGTTCTCTACTGAGAAGAGTAAACTGAAGGTCCAAGAAACTGGCCTAGGAGAAAGCAAGAAAGTCTGATACAAAAACTTAAGTCAGGCATGTGAGACAGCAAGGTTTTGGTTTCTAGTTTCTAACCTACTGAGACATGATCAATTTATCTTTTCTCTTTTCCTATCTTTGAGGGCACACTTTATTCATAGAAAATGTCAAGGTTTTAAAAGTGTACATTTAAATTGCTGGGTTATTTATTTGTAAATCTGGAGAATTTCATATTCCAAGTGAATCCTTTACAGCAGGGGTGCTTGATACGTTGGTTGCAACCTACTAGTTGATCATAAATGTCGTGTGGGTAGATCACATGGCATTAAAAAATAGATGGGTTAGGGTTAGGCTTAGGGTTGGTGTTAGATTTAGGATTAGGGTTAAGGCTAGTTTGGGGGTTATTGTTAGGGTTAAACTTAAAGAGTTAGGACAATTGATGTATTGAGGATCCCTGCTTTACAGGATATGTGTTCAATTTCTGAATTTTAAGTAGTTTTAAAGCACAGTTTATTGCTTTGAAAATGTCAAACCTATATTGATTAAGGGTGAATCATGTCAAAATTCCAGTTTGCATATTATTAAGATCATTAATGCTTTTAATGGAATAAATTGATTTGCTTATTCACCAATTTGTTCCAAAATTGTGTAAACTACAGAGGATAGGTCTTCTGGAAAATGATCATTTTTGATGAAATTAAAAATTAATTGTTTGGAAGAGAGAAGTATAGAAGATCAAAGGCGTAAAGCTAACCTGAATAGTTAAAACTTTGTCAGTAGATGCCCTTTTGTTTTGTTTTTTTGGGGGCATCACTGCCCTCTGGTGGTGGGAGTAGGAGGCCCAGCCTTGCTGTTGGATTTGAACCTCTAACCCAGTGGGCCGCAGTCCTACACACAACCACTATGCCTCCGGGTCTCAGCCCAGTAGATGCCCCTTTTTGATGCAGACTGAACTTGATGTGGTTTCCATATTTTTCATATTTTTCATTTGTATTGTTTTGTTCAGTTTTTGTTTGTTCATATTAGAGTATGTCTCAGAGGTGTTATGTCAATGAACGTCTCTCTCACCATGTTTTTCCATTTTTTCAGTATATGAAACAGGATCGATGAACCTGGAGCAGCCATTCTCAACCTGTCCCAATGCCTTTGGGGGTCAAACAACCCTTTATCAAGGGTTGCTCAATTCATAACAGTAGCAAAATTAGTTATGAAGTAGCAATGAAAATAATTTTATGGTTCGGGGGTCACCACAACATTAGGAACTATAGTAAAGGATCTCAGCATTAGGAAGATTGAGAACCATTGACCCAGAGGGACAATGAGTAGAAGAAAGGGTTCTATGGGAGTGGGATGTAGTGGTGGTGGGGGTAAAAGGAAGACAAAGTTGAAGAGTCCATGTAGAAAAAGCATGTTGGAAAACTGATTGTGGTAGCCATTGCACATTCCATTTGATGGGACTGAAATTCAGAATTATATATGTATTAAATTCCAACTAATAATAAAAATAAATAAGTTCATTAAAAAAACCCCACAACCAGATGATGGCTGTGATAAGAGAAAATATAGTTTCCGTGTTTACGGCTCAAGTATCTTTTATATGTAAAATATTACTCTTAAAAAATTACTCACAGGGAGCTGAGCTCCGGTGGCGTAGTGGTTGTGCGCGGGACTGCGGCCCACTGGGACGGAGGTTCAATTCCTGCTCACAGGAGCAAAGGCTGGGCCTCCTACTCCCACCACCAGGGCAGTGATGCCTAAAAAAAAAAAAAAAAAATTACTCACAGTACTGGATTTGGGAGGGGGGGGAGAGCAAGTGTTAATTTCCTTGATGGTGTTCACCATTTCACAGCTTGCTGAAAACCTATTGCAAGTATTTGTTTTTTGTTTAAATAGATTCCCAGTATCTAATTATTAAGGGAACACACAGTATGCAGGACAAGCTCACATGTGCAAAACTGACATCCCCCAAAATGTTATATTCTTATTTGCTTTACAGTCTTATTCATATTGGTTTAAATCCATGTATTTTTCTCAAATATCACTTCTTTCCTCCATAGAGCTTCTTAGCAGGGATGCTGTACATGATATTGCAGGCATGCTGCTAGGAATATTAAAAAGGTTAAGCGCCACAAGCTGAAGAATTATGTGGAAATAAAGCATTCAGTGTGAACTGTCAATCTGTCTTCTCTTGCCTTTTCAGGTTCTTTGACTTTCTATTTGAGGCAAATGTGGGCACAAGTTTTTTTTACCTGCTATAGTTTATCAATTCTTTTTCTATTCTAATTTTTGCTTGCGGAATTGTTTTATCCAATAGGCCTTTTGCTTAATATTAAGGTGTGAATGCTCTATATTTTTTTCTCTAGAAGGTTCTTCTAGTCCCAGAGATACTAGAGAGATCCATAAATTCTTAGCTTGTTAGAACTAGCAGTCTGATTAAAGGATGCCTTTGAGCATCCAATTGCTAATGGCTTCCTAAAAGGAACAATTACCATGCCTACCAGGTGACTGCATAGAAACTAGAGAGAGTGCATTTCTCTGGCAAAAATCAGCACCACTAACTCATTCAGCATCAAAGTCGGCTTCATACATCATCAGTCAGACAAAAGTGTTCCTGGTATAGATTGCCTATAATATAAATTTGGGGCAGATAAAATACAAAATGCAAATGGTAAAGACCTGTAATAAAATACGAGTGTGTAATTTACTTTTATGGGATTTCTGTTTATTTTTTACTTTTATATTTTTATCCTTAGAGATGTAAACAGTATGGTAGTAAGGGGGTTAATAGCATTATGTCATATAGTGTGTGAGAGTGAAGAAAATGATTTGAAAAGAATGATAGCTAAAGAAATTCAGGAACATGTTATGGTGTAGTCTTAGAAATGGGTAATCTCTGTGGCTGGGTGGCGGGGAGCAAAAGAAAAGAAAAGAAATTGGTAGTCTTTCACTGGAAAAAAATGAGTTTATTTTAAGAGTAAGAACCAGAGGGCCCCAAGCATCAGACACTGAATAATTAAATATTGCCCAGTTTGAAGAGAAACCTCCAGTGTAGAAATTAGTTATAATTTGTGCAAGATTTTTCCTGGCTATAACTCCTGCTGGTTTAGAAGAAAGGTTAAGTAGAGCGAGTAGTGGCTATAGACCAATGGATAGGCAAGGACAGAATGGAATGGAAATGTTCCGTATTCACATATAAAATAGATAATTTATTGATAAAGAATTAAAGAAGTCTTTTTTATGATTATATGTGATTTACTGAGTGTAAATTAGAAGATGTTGAGAAGAAATCTGTGTTGAGGTATGTTAAGTGTGTGACTTCACAGAATTAGCAGTTTTGAACTGTCTGGATAATACCTTGATTTCAGGTCATCCATCTTTACAGTGCTATCTTTGTAGTAGCCTGTGAGTCAAAGACTTAAGCATTTCACTCATAGGCATTTTCCACCGTATCTACACTTCTTTATTAGTAAACAAAATTAAGGAATTAAAACCTGAGGGAAGCAAAGTGACATTTAACTGCAGCCCCCTTGAACAAGAGTATTTTTCTTAAAATGGTTTCCACCACAAAATCATATTCAGTAGCTAATTAATTTCCTTGTAGTATGTTCAGGTTTGACTTACTAGCTTTGAAAATCTTAAAGGAAATTCAGAAGCTTTGTTTATACTTGGGAATATGAAAAATTGCTCAGAAATCAATAGGAACCTAAATGGTTGTTTTAAAAATTATTTTTGTTACAACTGATTATGAGTTAGAACTGATTATTTTTTACAACTGATCATGAGTTGTTACATGAAAAAGATTAGAAGGCTTTACCCCTATATAGTTGCATTTCACATTGCCATGGTACCCTCACATCCTTATACTATTCTTAAAGCTCTCTATGAGGTAGCCTCCTCTGAGAACCTAGGGTGCGGCACAGGAGTGAAGGAGCACCGCCAACATCATGTGTCGCCTACCGATGAGACTCCTGCACAAGAGGATCAAGAAGCAGAACCAGAAATCACGGCAAAAAAACCTAAAGCTATGGGGGGCAATAGATGTGTGCGTATTAAAAGGGCAGGATGGAGCTGTGCCTCAACCAATAGTGAGAAATGAAAAAGAAAGTCCTTAAAACCATCTATGCAGGTGGCCTTCTCGTTCACACCAAGTGACACTACTGGCCCATGCCGTCTTCTCCATGGGATTCTCCCTTTTCCTTGCTTTGTTTTGCTGCTGTAATTTTTAAGTATTTGAGTTTGAACAGATTAGCTCTAAAGGGGAGCGTGGGGGGTTTCCACATGAGGGGGAACCAAGCAAATTTTAAATACAGTGTATTTTCCATCTTCCCATCTTTACAATAAAATAAAGTATTGACATGCACACACAAAAAAAATGAAAATGTGTCTAAAGAAACAGTGGAAAATATATTAAAATTATGCAATCTTATCCAATGGGGAAACAACAGCACAACCTCCTAATTCAGAATTGAAAAAGGAGAAAAATAAAAGAAAAGTGGAGGATGTTGCCAGGCCTGATATTAAAAAGCAAAAATTGAAGACAAGGAGGAGTCTAAAAAGTGTGGCATCAAGACTCTGGCAGAAGCAGAAACAAGAAGGGAAAAGCCAGATAATGACCAAGAGGATAGTGAATTGGCAAGCCTGACCCTGGGACTAATGGGTGCCTTTGAAAATACTTCATTTACTTCACTAGCTAATCATGCCAATGAAAACACTCTGAAGGCAATTAAAGAAATGGGCTTTACAAATATAACTGAAATTCAGCATAAAAATATCGGACCACTTTGGGAAGGCAGGGATCTCCTAGCAGCTGCAAAAACAGGCAGTGGTAAAACGCTACATTGCTCATCCCTGCAGTTGAACTCATTGGTAAATTAAAATTCATGCCCAGGAATGGGACAGGAGTTCTTATTCTCTCACCCATAAAGGAACTGGCCATGCAAACATTTGGTGTGCTGAAGAAGCTAATAAAGCACAGAAACTTGCTAATGGGATCAACATAATTGTAGCTACACCAGGCTGCTTCCTGGACCATATGCAAAATACTTCAGGGTTTATGTATAAAAACCTACAGTGCCTGGTTATTGATGAAGCTGATCATATCTTGTATGTTGGATTTGAAGAGGAATTAAAGCAAATTATTAAACTTCTGCCAGTGGGCAGACAGACCAAGCATTTTTCTGCCACACAAACTCGAAAAGTTGAAGACGTGACAAGAATTTCTCTGAAAAAGGAGCCTTTGTATGTTGGTGTTGATGATGATAAAGCCAGTGTAACTGTGGATGGTCTTGAGCAGAGATACATGGTCTGTCCCTCTGAAAAAAGATTCCTTCTGCTTTTTACATTCCTTAAGAAGAACCAAAAGAAGAAACTAATGGTGCTCTTTCCATCCTGCAAGTCTGTCAAATACCACGCTGAGTTGCTGGACTACATTGATTTGCCTGTCTTGGCCATTCATGGAAAACAAGCAAAATAAGCAAATGACCACATTTTTTTCAGTTCTACAATGCAGATTCAGGGACATTATTGTGCACATGTGGCTGCTCAGGGGCTGGACATTCCCAAAGTCCACTGGATTGTTCAGTACAACCATCCAGGTGACCCAAAGGAGTATATTCATCATGTGGACCAAACAGCTAGGGCCTTAAATGGAAAAGGGCATGCTGTGCTCATTTTGCATCCAGGAGAATTGGGTTTCTGTGTTACTTGAAGCAATCCAAGGCTCCACTAAGTGAATTTGCATTTTCCTTGTTCAAAATTTCCAATATTCTATCTCAGCTTGAAAAACTTATTAAAAAGAACTACTTCCTTCATAAGTCAGCATATACATCATATGTTCAAGCATATGATTCTCACTCTCTGAAACAAATCTTTAATGTTAATAATTTAAGTTTGCCTCAAGTGGCTCTTTCATTTGGTTTTAAGGTGCATCCTTTTGTTGATCTGAATGTGAACAGCAATGAGGCAAACATAAAAAGCAAGGAGGAGGTGATGGATTTGCCTACCAGAAAACCAAAAAGGTCTAAAAGTCCAAGATCTTTAAGAATATTAGCAAGATATCATCTCACAGCATGCAGTTCTCACACTGAAGACACACCTCCTTTCTCTTAAATAATTGTCCCCAAAGGGATAATCTTGACTTATTTAACCAGGAAATGTTGTAGCCTTAAGGATTTGGACTGATTTATCAGAAGTTTAAATTGCAAGTCCAACGGACTAACTTCCAGCAAATCATTTTTCTTCTTTTTTTTTTTTTTTTTTGGTGGGGGTGGCAGGCAGCAGGAGGGGTTAGGGTTAAGCATGGTCAAAGAAAGAGAATACTTTTTATCTTCAGCCAGTGATAAAATAATTTTTTTAAATATTTTCCCCTCAAATATATATACATGTCACTCTTGGGGTATTAAAAAAAAGCTATCCATGAATAATGTTTTATATCACAATTCATGTTTTGATCAAAACCTGTCCTTCACTTCCTGCTTTCCAGGGCAGGCACACAAATGCAGTAAATGCCAAGAAGAATATTGTCATTGATTCTTTGGGTTGAAAAGAGCTTTGATAGAATAATTAGTTAGGTGTTGGACTGCTAGCCATAAAGTCAGCAGTTTGAACCTAATAGAAGCTCTGAGGGAGAAAGATGAGACTTCTTGCAGTAGGAAAGATTTATAGCCTTGGAAACTCTAGAGAGAAGTTTTACTCTGCCCTGTAAGGTCTCTATGAGTCAGAATCAATTGGATGACAATGGAGGTGGAAAACTGTGATTTTCAATTGATAGACTTACATAGACCCTTTAGATTAAATGTATTTACTTAAGTGTCAGTTATCTTTCTTGATACTGCTATAGTCCTTTGTAACACTAGCTAAGGATTTTTCAGTGGTGATCATCTCAGCAAAGACATAGGGGTCAATTTATAACTTCTCTTGTGAAAAATTCTAGATAGGTTCCAAAGAGAGGGAAGGAAAGGAGGGTGGGTAGAGTCCTCATTTTGTAGTTGTTGTTGTTCCTCCCCTCCTGCACTGCACCTTTGGAAAATTTGTTGTTATTTTTTGGTTCTGTCAAGTTGGTTCCCACCATCGTGACCTTATGTACAGCAGAATGTAGCACTGCCTGCTCCTGCCCATCCTCTGAATTATTGCTTTGTTCAAATCCATCCTTCTTCCAGGGACAGGTCTCTCCTAATTAACTTGTCCAAAGTACATGAGCTGAAGTCTTGCCATTCTCACTTCTAAGGAGCATTCTAGTTGTATTTCTTCCAAGATAAGTTTGCTTGTTCTTTGAACAGTCCATGGTATTGTCAATATTCTTCACCAGCACCCTAATTGAAAGGCACCGAGTTTTGTTCAGTCTTCCATATTTGATGGCTGTATTCAAAGAGCCTTGGTGGCATAGTAGGCCACAGAATTGAGCTGCCAACCAGAAAGTCAGTGGTTGGAACATACCAGTGGCTCCTCAGAAAAAAGAGGAGACTGTCTACTCCCTTAAAGATCAAAAGTTTCAGACACCCAAAGGGCTTGCCTGGAGGGTCACTGTGAGTTGGAGTTAACCAATGACAATGAGCTGTTTTATTATTATTATTATTATTTTTAAAATCAGGATGACCCCTCCCCCCATCCTGGGTTAGTTTAGTGTATTACCTTCAGCTATACTTACTTGGTGCATTTAGCTGGCCAACATAACAGAACTATACAGAGGAATGTATGATGAAAACATTTGTAGACTCTTGTCTGTCATGCAGTAACTGAATTCAAACTCTGAGTAATGAAGCAGCACTGTTATTCACTGTCTCCTCCCCAACCTTTATGCATTACTTTGCAGGTAAGCAATGTTGTGGGCACTCAGGCATGAGTCTTTTATTTTATGGTTCATAATCTTAGAAATGATGCAGTACAAAATAATTTACTTAATATTTCTCTTGGTTGCACAACAAACTGAACCAAATTAAGGGCAAGAAAATTGGCTCAGAGCTATTGGGAAGCTTGAAGATTTGAGTAGAAGCTTGAAGAAAGAGGCTTGTAACTATGGCAGACTGAAGAATGAGGTAGCTAATTTATACAACCCTGGTCACATCACAAAATAAATTCTTGGTAGTTCACCAATGGAACTTGCCTTCATCACTCTTGGACACTAAACCCAACCATCTCTCATGTGAGTAATTTACTATTGCCTTTACAGTTTTAATTCTTGCTGTTTTGCACACATATTCTTTTTTTGTTGTTGTTGGTTTTTTTCCTAGGCATCACTGCCCTGGTGGTGGGAGTAGGAGGCCCAGCCTTTGCTCCTGTGAGCGGGGCAGGGGGAAAAGGAATAATTTTATTGGGGGCTCATACAACTCCCATCACGATCCATACATACATCACTTGTATGCAGGCCACATTTGCATACTTGTTGCTATCATCACTCTCAAAATATCCTCCCTTCACTTGGACCCCCAGTACCAGCTCCCCATAGTTCCCCTCCCTCCTGAAACCTTAATAATTTACAAATTTTTATTACTTTTTCATATTGTACATACCCCAGAGAGAAGGTTATATGTACACCCCTGAAATTAGTTCCCCCTTTCTACTCCACCATCCCTCCACCCTCCCAGTATCACCACTCCCATCACTCATTCTGAGGGCATATCTATCCTAAATTCTCGCAGGTTTCCAACTCCAGTGTATGTCCCCTGGATTTGTCTGATAGAATTGGGATCATGATAGTGGGTGGGAGGAAGCATTTGAGAACTAGAGGAAAGTTGCATATATCACCATTATTACACTGCACCCTAACTGGCTCATATCCTCCCTGCAACCCCTCTGTAAGAGGATGTCGCTTCACCTATGATGGGCTTTGGGTCCCCAATCTGTACTCCCCCTCCTTTATAATGATATAATTTTAGTTCTTGGATGCCTGACACCGAATCCCTTCAACACCTCGTGGTCACACAGGCTAGTGTGCTTCTTCCATGTGAGCTTTGTTGCTTCTGAGCTGGGTGGATGCTTGTTTACTCAAGCTTTTAAGACCCCAGATACTATATATTTTGATAGCCAGTCACCAGCAGCTTTTTCCCCTACATTTGCCTTGTGGAACCTCAAGGTGTCAAAGAGATCAGTATAAGGCTTTAAGAACTAAAAATCATAACATTGTAAGCTCACTTTCCTAATATGATCGCTGATGACAAATGTGTGCATAAACACAAATACCTTTTATTCTCATTTTCTCCCTGTATTTCCTGTTTTCATTCTTCCTTCCTTCCTAACCCTTCTGCACTTTATTCTTGAATAAATGATGCCCTTGGGATCTCCAGTGATTGACTGTTCTAAGGTATGCTTGCCTCATTTGTGTTATTGCTTCCTTTATAGATCTGCCTATTATTTGGCTGGAAATTGAGCTAGATGGGTGAATTTCATTTTAAACTTAAGAAATAAGTAAGTAAGAGCCCTAGTCTCAGTGGCTCCACTGGTCTCCATTCAACTATGAAGTCTTTTTTGTTGTTGTTTCTTTAATGATTTTGAGTTTTGTTCTACATTTCCTTCCTATGAGCACTGACTATGGATCCAAGCACAGTTAAATCCTTGACAGCTTTAACCATTTCTTTGTTGATCATGCTGTTATCTGCTGGCCCAGTTGTGATGTTTTTCTGTACCTTGAGTTTCAGTCCATACTTAAGGCTGCAGTCTTTGAATTTCAAGTATGGAAATTAAGAATGAAAAGAAATATAAATGCTTTAAATGCCTTTGCTGCTTAATGATATCTCATACATAACAACCATGAATGACATCATGCTGATTTTTATGATTTACCTGTCACCAGATAACTGGCTGTTGATGATTAGAAACTACACCCTTGTGGAAAGTTTATAGGTAATGCACTGGAAAATTTGTTCCTTCTTTTTGGTTTGAATTTTTCCCAAATCCAGTATTTTCTTTAGAGCACTAATTTTTGGTCTGTGTAAAAATCTTGAACCAGTAAGTCATTGTTCACTTCAAAATACAGAGTTAAAAAAATAACAGCATAACCCACAAATGTGAGTGATATATAGAATTCTACATTTTTCCAGTGGCCACATAAGAATTGAAGGATAAGATACTGCTTTTGGTAGTATATTTTATTAGACCTAGGATATTCATTTTATTGTCATTTCAACCTGCAATTAAATAGTTTTTATTGATTTATTTTACCTTCTTCATATGAAGCTTCGGTTGCCACACATGACTATGGTAAATCATGAACAGGTCAGTGCAAAATTAAGTTGACAAATTGCAAAATACATCTGTGAATTCTTCCTGGGTCAGATTTGGAGTAATTTCAGATCCTCAGTGAGGAGGAGAAATACAAAAGGTGAAAGAATGAATTGGTATTACCTACAGTGCATTTTCAATAAGTGCTTTGTTTAAAGCACAGCCCAAGTAAACACAAAAAGTAGTCTCAAAGACCATGCCAGGTCCTTTTAGAACCCCTGTGGCAGTTAACAGTTGTTAGGGAAGGGCAAAATTGTGGAAACTTAAAAGATGGCTCAATTATTGGTTAGGAGGAAAGCACACAAAATACGACTGGGAAAGAACTATCTTCTCAAAGTAGGGTCAACCATTGTAAAGTGGTTAGAGTAAAAAGCCTTCCAGACCTTCATTTGCTGATGAGGCATAACTCAAATGAGAGGAAATACCCGTGAACATCAATTAAGGAACTTAGAATGTACAATGTATGGATCTAGGAAAACAGGAGGGCTTTAAAATGAACTGGACTCCATGATATTGGCCATTTTGAATCAGAAAATCAAAATTATTTCCTTGCTGGGAGTGACACAGAAGAATGTCCTTGCACTTATCACCAAAAAAGACATTTCAAGATCTATCTTGAACTCAACAGTAGTTTAGTTAGCATAACTATAAAATAAAGTTTGCCTTAAATATTGCATTCTTTTAAAATATGTTTCCAAGAGATAAAATTTATAGCAGCAATGCTAAATTGATACCCTTTTTAGGTTTTCAAATTCATAATCTTAATTTTGCTCCCACTAGTTTCCCTTGTAATATTTTAATGATTGAACTAGGTAGGCTGTTCAATAGTTGCATTTAGCCTGCATTTTGCTAATTACATTCATGTAATATAAGTTATTACATGAGTCTAATTTATATTTCCTGTAAAATTGTAGTTAGATTTAAAGTTCAGCGATATTTAAGTTTAGATTTAAAAAAGTAGTTCTTAATAGTTTTATGGCATGTAATTCATATGTCATACAATTTGATAGTTTAATCATCTTTTTTTTCAGGGGGGGGGGGCATCACTGCCTCTGCTGGTTGTGGGCACTACCCAGTGCTGCTCCTGAGAGCCGCCACTGGATTTGGACCTCCAAGCCCATGGGCTGCAGTCTCGCATTCAACCACTTACGCCACCGGGGCTCAGCCCAGATAGTTTAATCATCTTAAGAGTTGTTCAGTCACCACCAGAATAAGTTTCAAAACATTTTCATCTTCTACTTTTTGTTAGCTCCATATTCTCCTAACCCCTCCTTCCATGCCTTTAGGTATTTATTAATCCATTTATTGTCACTATAGATTAACCTTTCATAGATTTTATTTGCAGAAAAAAAAGCAAGAAAAACAAAACCAAAAACAATGACAAAACAAAATAGAGAAAAGCCTCTGTGTTTATCTTGGTAGACTAGAGAAACAAATTCATAGAGACATTGATATGTGTATAGACAAGAACTTTATATCACAAGAGCATTTGAATATTGAGAAAACATTTCAGCCCTATCCAGAGCACATTCATAAGTCCAACACATATGCCCCATACCAATCTATAAAATTCTCTTCAGACTCACAAAACACATGCAATTTTGCCAAATGCAGGAAGATCATAGGCCAATATGTAGGAAGTCTTGTAGATCCAGTGGCATAAGAATCTCAGTGCTGGTAGGGGTTTCCAAATGGCTCCTCCAGCTCCCAGAGTTCTGGCTGCATCAGGGTAGCTGCATGTGACTTCTGGTCAGGAATGTCTCCCAGGGAGTGGGTCTGTATCCTACCTCCAATGAGTTAATTATTTCCTTAGTGCCTCCAAGTGAGATCATCAAGCTGGGATCTGATTGACAGGCTAATGTCCACCCCATCACTTTTAATCTTCTCAAATTGACAACAGATTATATAACTGCCACAGCCTCAATCAAATGAAAGAAAATGTTGAAAAGAAAAACAACTTTAAAATGGGCTAAAAGGGAGAGCAAGTGATAAGATGCTATGTTTTACTCTAACTATATCTGCTATAATTGACTTTTGTAGTGCTGTATCTGATAGTAAGGTTATTTACTTCCCTGAACTATGATCAGAGGGCATTAGCCAGATGTGTAATCTGAGTGGGAATCCTGCAGATGAATTTTGGGCTTCCCCTGTTATCTATAACCTTTTGCAAACTGAGTGTTGATATTTTTCTTAAGAAAGACTATTTCTTAGGTTCTGTTGCCTATTCCCATGGGGAAGTATGTAATCACTATTTCTCTGTTCATGATGCTAAAATGACTAAACAGTTCATGTGTCATTAGCATAAACCATCCATCTATAAGATTAGCTAATAGTTTACAGTTTACAATTTTATCAGCTGTTGGTGGTCATTGCCTTGAGTCATTATTTCAATAGGATTTATAAAGTAATTATATCTTATTCTATCATTTCTTAACTTATTGGCTGGAATATGTCTTTATCAACTATTTGATTACTTTGAGTCTCAATTCATATAGTAAAGATAGGATTAATATTTAGTGATTTTCCCTTGTATATTAATTCTGGATGAATTACACTCCTAGTATCCACCCAAGTATAACCAGTAGGTTGATGTTTAGTATTATTACGATTCATATATTTAATCTGAATATAATTGATATATTGCAGTCTATATTATTTTTTATTCTTTAGGATGCTCAAATTGTTTTACTTCACATCCTTTCACATGACCTCATTCAAAATGATAGTTTCCTTGATATCTGGGATGCCAAGATGTTCCAGGCTCATCTTGTATTTCTTTGCTTCAAATGTATAATCAGCCAATATAACAAATATGATCTAGTTCTTTGTGTGAACAAACTGTATTTAGAAAACAGTACCTCATGTTTTCAATTTAAGGGATTTTCATTCTGTACTTTTTGTTATAGTTGAGGGAATTATAAATCTTTTGCAACTTGCCTACCACATTTACAAGTTTGAAGGTAACTTTGGAGATTCAAAGTTTTTATTGTTTTAAGGCTTCAGGTCTCAAAAGTCTTTGAAACGGTATCTATAGTTTAGTAACACAGTTCCTTCAAAACCTGTGAAGTTCTGACTTATACACTTTCAGTTAGCTCCATGTGTCAGTAACTTCACCCAAAGATCTCTCAAGGTTGAAATTTCTTACCTTACTGCTTTCCTTGTTTCCTCTTCCCTTGGTGGTTTCTCTATTACCACGTTTAGTTGATGTCTCATTGATCCTAACTCACGGCAGACACTAATACACAGAGGAGAAGTGTCCCTAGGGTTTCCCAGGCCAACTTTACAGCAGCACATCATTAGGTCAACCTCTTGAGATGCCCCTAAATTAGAAAGGCAAACTCACTGTGGTCAAGTTGGTTCTCACTGATAGCAACCCTATAGGACAGGGCAGAACTGTCCCTGTGGGCTTCTGAGCAATAGAGTGCCCATCTCCTACACAGCAGTTGGTAATTGTGAACTGTGGTCTTTGTGGCCACTAGCCTGACGTTGTAGTCACCAACTTTTGACTGTCAGCATGTAGTTAAGCATTGAACTGTTTTGGAGCCCTAGGGACCCCTCCCATTTAGTGTTGGCTTTCATGGAGTCAGAAGTCCGTGTGCACATGATTAATATCAATGCTACTAACTAAAGGTTCAAGCCTAGTCCCTTGGTGCCTGTAAAGAAAGCCTCCCTACTAAGATCTACTTCCTAAAAAAATCCAGCCATTGTTAGAAACCCTCGTGAAACAGTTAGGTGTCTGGGGTGGATTACCTCAGTTCTTGCTCCTTACTGCTGCAAGAATTCACACCGCAGAAGCACTTTTGAAATCTAACTTTCATGAGGGAAAGGGAAGTTTGGGGTAGTGCAGTCCCAGATAGTACATGCTATCTCTAGAAAGTCTGCAAGACTGCTTGGCAGGGCTCGTAAAAGAGTTCATGACCAAAAATGGCCATGTCAGGGAACCAAAAATAGGAGTCCCATATTAAAAAAAAAAAAAAAAGCAAGAGTGGAAGCCTCAGGAAGGTGTGTTCCTCTCACATGGGAGAGATCCTACCCCTGACCTGTAAACACCTGAGACAAAGTGGCCTCTTCTCAGTCTGTGCTTCCCTCTTGTCACCACTGAGGGTGGGGGTGGAAGCTGGGGCCATGTGGTGAAGGGTATTGGCCATTCTTAATGGCTGAGTTCAGGCAAATGTGTGACATACTAGGGGAGTATTACTCCCACTAAAACTAGAATTCTTTTTCAAAGCTATCTGGATCTATCTATCTATCTATCTATCTATCTATCTATCTATCTATCTATCTATCTATCTATTTATTTATTACAAAACAACCTTGTCACCTTCAAAGTACTCTCCATCACACTTAATACATTTGTCAAATCTGGGATTCCATTTTTGGAAACATTTTTTTAACTCATCTGATTGGAAGGTTGACCTTCATTTTTTTCTTCGTCTCTTCTAAGTCATCAAATTGCCGTCCTTTCTTGTCCCTCTTCATTCTCAGAAACAAAAAGAAGTCACATAGAGTGAAGTCAGGTGCATCAGGGGCATGGGGAATGAAAGGCATGCTGGGTTTTTTGCCAAAAACTGTTGCACTGAGATAACTGTGAGCATGTGCATTGTTGTGGTGGAAAATTCGTCCCCATCTGCCATAAATCAGGCCTTTTTTTGTTGCACACTGCCATGCAATCTTTCCATAATCTTTAAATAGAAAGCATGATAAACAGCCCTTACCTGGTGGAAGGAACTCCAAATGCAGTATGAGTTGACATTTTCATTCTTTTGGGAAGTTGATGGATGTCCAGAACTAGATTTGTCATCAATCGACTTTTCACCTTTGTTTAAAAGGAGAAAACCACTCACACACTTGGGTTTTTTTTTTCCTTAGCACTGTCCTTGTAAGCTGTGTTTAACGTCACAACAGTTTCTGTGGCATTTTTCCCAAGCAGGAAACAAAATTTCACAGCTGCACACTGTTCTCTTAAATTGGCTATCACAAAAAACAAGCTTCAAGGGAAATTGCTTTCATGAAAAAAATTCACTATGACCCGAGGAAACTTTCTCAGACAGTGCCACTGGGTGCACTAATTCAGAGTGAGTTGCTCATGCTTGCCTAACAGGAAAAAATGCTTATTACGAAAACTCTGCCCAGTGGAGCTTTTCTCCGCTATTGGGGGGAGGTACCCCCATGTAATGTTGTTGGTGTCTAGTGTATATGCCCAGGTTGACCTTCATCTGTGTCTAAGTGACCCTGCTTTGCATAGCCCCAGCTTTAGATTTTTCCCATAAGTCTCTAATATGTACCTGATTTCTTTCAAACCCCTTTATTGTGGCATGGCCAGTGAAGTTTTGTTATTAGCATAGGTGTTCAGTGGAGACAAGACCCTTTATCTTTAATCTTTCTACCTTTCAGAACAAGTTATACTTGGACAAATATAGGGTCCTCTGACTTACAGCTAACTTCACGACCATCTGATATATAGTAATCGCTGTTGAAATAGTGGGGAGAAGATCATAGTCTTAATCCGACTCTTGTCCAAAGGCTGAGCCTCTGTGGTGCATTAACCTTTCTTAATCTTCTCTGACTCTTTGGGGTCCTGAGACTACTCCTGTATATCCTAATATTTCTGAGCTTCCACTACCCTTTTCATTTTTTTCAGAGTTCTTGCCTTAATTACCTCTTTCTTTTACATCTGCCGGTAACAACTAGCACTCAAAAAAGCATACAAGCACAGCACAAATAGGGACTGCCTTCCAGGTTTTCCACATGAGAGTTACCAAATGGTTGCATTGGCTCCAATCTGCATGGTTGGCAGTTCGAAGACACCCTCAGCTCTGAGGGAGAAAGACAAGGCTTTCTACTCCCATAAACAGTTACAATCTTGGTACCCACAAGGGGTCGCCGTGAGTTGGCATCAACTGGATGGCAGTCAGTTTGGTCTTTGTTTACTCACGAACCATCTCCACGTTTCCAGTGTTCTTTTCCTTGTTGCCTGTGAGACCAATTTTAGGTATTTGTTATGGCAGCACCTCTTGGGAAGTTGCTAATTTCTGTATTCGTTAAGATAATCCTAGCTGCTATAATCAAGACTGTAACAGAGTTAGAGAATTTTTTAACTAAATAAGGAGTTTAGTCATCATGTAATACATTCATCTCCTTTTTATTTTAGTAATCAGGACCCAAGACACGAATTGAGGCTTACCAAGAGCCACGTAGTGATTGAGAGTCTGTGTAGATATCATCTAGAGGGGTTTCAGGATCTTGGTCTCTTCAGCCCTTAAATCCAACCTGGCACGGAGGAAGGGACTTCACAAGATTTGTGGAAAAATTGAAAGGTAATGGATATTTCCACAGACATTTGGAAACCTTCTCATATGAGTAGTTCAATGAATATTTTTCTCTGCTGACTTTACTGGAAAACATTTCCTTCTGTGACACATAAAGCCACCAGGATCTGGAACTGAGGCTAACTGTTGGGCAGCTTACAATTGCAGCAAAGTCTAATGACTAGCACATCATTAATGGTCAAACAAAAGAGAGAAATGAGGGGAAGTCCAGGAATAATTGGAACTCCAACTGAAATGCCTCAGAGATTATAGCTGTGTATGACGTCTTTGTTTATGTACATGTTACATTTTCATGCCTTTATTTGTAATCAGGATCTTATGAACATGGTGATGACAGCTTAGAGATAGCGGCTCTGATGTAATGTTAATATTAAGTCATTTATTATCTACTTCAAAGCACTTCCGAGGTACTGGCTCATCCGAAAGCTCTTATTCCTGCTGTATGTTCTTCCTCTCTTCTGAACTCTGAGATCCTTTAATAGGAGAGAGTTGTGGTTGTGAGGAGATGGGCCAAGGATAAGAAAAGGGATGAGTTGAGGAAAGAAGAGCCATTATCTCTTTATTTAGATGCAGTATGGAAAGTTGTCTGCAATCTCTGTGTCTATGCCTGCATCTTCAGTGCTTCACAGTGGGGTGAGGAGGACTTCAGTTACAGGGTTGAACGATATTTTAAGTGTTGCATACAATGTCCTGCAGACCCAAAGGCTCCATAATGACTCATTAATTCAGGGGGTAGTTTTGAACTACCTGTTCAGTGGTGTCACTAGGTGTCACATGCACTCCTTCACTTTAGTCTCCTCTCATATCAGACCACACAGAACACCAGCAGCAATTAAAACAGCATCATGTGATGACAGCACACACACATTTCAAAGCCAGAAAACTCATTGCCACCATGTTCTATTGGATTCAGAGTGACCCAATAGGACAGAGTAGAACTACCCTTTGGATTTCCCAAGACACTATAAAGATTTAAGGCAGCAGATAGGTTCAGATTTTCTCCACAGAGTGGATAGTGGTTTTAAACTGCTAGTCTTGCTCAGTGTGTAGCCTGCTACCATCCACTGGGGGCTCTTGTACACATTTCATGCACATTTGAAATTAAGTAATAATGACAATTCTAACTAGAGCACAGAAGAAAGTTCAAGAAGGAAATTTAGCATAGTTTTAGTCTTCTAGGTATGGATAAGCTGGGCCTACAAAATCTTTTTTTTTGTTGTTGTAACTAACAAAGAAGATATTTTTATAAATGAGTTTCCACTAAAACTACTGCACAGAAACTTTATAGACAGTCACGTTGTTGTCACTTCATCTGACAGCGTCCCTGGTATAGTTTGCTCTGGATGCATGGGCACTCAAGCGTCTCCTGTGTGCTGAGTGTTTATAGACAAATGCTCTTCAGCCTGATGGCTCAAGCTGATGACACATACATTAATCACATATTAAATTTTAGAATACTGTTTGGGGCCACAGTAGAGGGGCAGTAGCATTTTTTAAAGGTGTTAAAAGTTTCTTGGCCATAGATTAGATATTTTCTTTGAATATATTTTCCAACATTGCTAGAGAAGATAAACCTGAAGTCAGATTTTTGGTTAGTTTTCTTATCTTTCATGTCTGAGAAAGGTCTTTTCAGATGAAGTAGGTCAGGTTCCCTGTGATGGATCCCTATTTGAATGACTCTTCAAAGGTACTAAATTAAAATTCCCGAGCTACCATATATGCTCATGTATGAGATGAGTTTTTCAGCACATTTCTAATGCAGTTTTTGTGGTAAAATTGTGTGCCTCAGTTGTAATTTGGGTCAGCTTATACTTGAGTATATCCGGTACCTAACCCCATCTCATTTTTAATTTAGAGTAGATACTGAATGCTTCCTTATTAAAGAATTTTGAGCCTTGGTGGCATAGTGGGACATCTGTTGGGTTGCTAACCAGTTCAAAACCACCAAGGAAGACAGATGAGGGCTTCTGCTCCCAAAAGATTGACAGTTTTGGAATCACCAAGGAGGTAGTTCTACTTTGTTCTATGGGTTCTATGAGTCAGAATTACTTGATATCAGTGAGTTTGTTTGTCTTTTCTTCTGCTTCCCCCCCACCCCTCCAGCTTTGATTAAGCATACCTCTTACATCTTTGTTAAAGTTGGTAAAAAAAAAAAAGCTGGCTTTCTCTACTGAACATTTCACAGCCTGTGCTTGCATAGTTTAGTAATAGAGTGCCTGTGTGTGTGTGTGTGTGTATGATTAATTTTTTATTAAAAGGTCATTTTACTGGGGGCTCTTACAACTCATAACAATCCATACATCAGTTGTATCAGGCATATTTGTATATATGTTGCCATCATTCATTTCCAGACATTTGCTTTCTATTGAGCCCCCCGGTATCAGCTCCTCTTATCCCCTTCCTTCCATCATTCTGGTGACCACTTGATAGATTATAAAGTATTATTATTTTCATATATCACACCAACTGTTGTCTCCCTTCTGCCATGGTTTCTGTTGTTCTTTCTTCTGGATGGAGTGTCTCTAGTTATGTGTTGATCATTCTGATTGTTCCCCCCCCCCCACCCTCACTTTCCTCCTTTCCTTCTGGTATTGCTATTCCCATTCTGTTCCTGGATTCCATGTGTTGTGAGCTCTTGTGTCTTCTCTATACCAGTATACATGTTCTGATCTAGTCCAAAGTAAGAATCAGCAATGGGGTCATGGTAGCGGGGGGGGGGCAGGCGGGGGGGTGAGGAAGCCTCAAAGAACCAGAGGAATATTGTGTTTTCTTAGATGCTTTACTGTACCCTGGCTGAATAATCCCTTGCCTGTGACCCCTCAGTGGGGAGATGTGCCATTGTGTACAGATGGGTTTTGGATCTCTGTTCTGATCTTCCTTGTTCTGAACAATGTTTTTCCTGGTTTGTTTGTTTGATTTTTTTGTTATGAGTCTTCTAATGCCTGTTATCTGGACCTGATGACACATCATCATCGCACAGGCTGGAGTGCTTCTTTCATGTGGGCCTGTGTCTCTGCTGGTTGGCTGCTTGTTTCACTTCAAGTCTTTAAGAACTCAGAAACTATATTTTTTAAGTCATTTTATTGGGGGCTCATACAATTCTTACCACAATCCATAAATGAATCCATTGTGTGTGAAGCACATTTGTACACATTTGTATATCTGTTGTCCTCACAATACTATATCTTTTAATAGCTGGACACCATCTGCTTTCTTTACCACATTTGTTTCTTAGAGTACTTTATATTTTGAGTCCATTATTTGGGGAGATTTGTCAACAACTTTTTAGAATGTAGAGTAAATATTTCCAGAGAAAAACCAAGTTAGAATTAGTTTATTATGATTATATCATAAAAAGTGTTTTGGCTGTCTATATGAAAGTTTATTTTTTTATATTTAGAGAGGGGATTAGGAATTTAGAAAGGGTTTTGGTGTCCAATGGTTAAATGCTGGGCTGATCACCACAAGATCAGCAATTTGCAACTACCAGGTGCTCCATGGGGAAAAGGTGAGTCTTTCTACTCCAGTAAAGAGTTAGAGTCTCAGAAACTTGTTATGAGTCTGAATTGACTAGATGGCAATTGAGTTGAGGACATATGAAGCATAATTTAAGTTTGGTTATGATAGCTTTGTTAGATTTAACTAAAGATGACGTGCATAAGAAGGTATGTATTAACTGGTTCTTGTTTGAAAGGCTCTTCAAAGTAATCAATTATCAGTGCCTTTTTCATCTAGAGTAGATATGAAAAGATTTTGTCCTCTTCTTAGAACTAAAAGTAAACTCATTGACTGATTATCTTAATGGACTGAATATTAAAAAAAGAAAAGAAAATTATGAGATGTAAAAAAATGTGACTTTTCTACCAGTCAAAGAAATGCAAATTAAAGCACAGCATCATATTTTTCTCATGTCACGTTGGCACATATTACAGAAGACGCATGCTAAGCCATGTAGTGAAAGTGTAAGTACACACATCCTCATATTGTTGGGGAATATTTAAATTGACAATGTAAACTCCAGAGGGATACAATTTTCACTGCTTATTCTGGTGTGATTTTCTGAGTCATCTTCCCATATCTTAAATTTATAAATCTTTTAATACTAGAGGGCATGTTTTTTTGTGTCAAAAGCAGCAAAAATAAAAATGATTCAAGGATGAGTATAAGAAGATAGGCACTGCCCTACCTATAATCTCTGATGGCTAGGCAAATTTGTGTGGTTGGAGGCATATGGGTCAAAGACCACGATAGCTGAATGTTCTAGGTGACTCTCAGTATGACTGATTTAAAATTACGAGGTTACATAATTTTATAATTATGACTTCCATTGATCTGATAGTTAATCACAGTAAGAATAAAATACCATAGACTGGAATCTGGGCCTGGCTTAATTACAGTATCATTTTTGACCCTGCAGCAGGTAAGGTAGGGGGGACCTTTGAAGCTGTTTGTCTTGATTGTCATTCCATGTACATGCCACTTTAATCATCAATTCCTCTTTTATTGCATTTTCTCCCTAATTTCTGATGTTTGCCACTAAAAAAAATCTCTCAAGTCCATTACTTTCCTGCTTCATGTACAATTGCTTTAGGCACTGGTACCGATCATTCAGATAGGAGAGATCCTTGGGTTGAAATGAATTTAGACTAAGTTGCATTAACATGAGCAAAACAAATTGAAATGCCATGAAGTAGACCTAAAATGGGAAAGTTGAATATATATATATATGTATGTATATATATATACACACAAGTCTTACTGTTTTTATAATCCATTTTGATGGATATGCAGAGTCAAGATGTTGTTATCTCATTTAAAGAAAAACCAGGCATATTTCTCATTTTAAAAGTCAGTTAGAGACTGGTGAAACCCCTGAGAAGATGTTCCATAGTCACCCTTCATGCCTGGAACTGAATTCCCCTCTATGGCTCAGCTTTCAGATAATGGGCATGTCTTTATGGGGAACAGTAGCAGTAGTGAGGAGCACATGCTGTGGAATAATCAACTACTTGATATCAAAAGGGCAGCATTGACCCAAGAACAAAATTTTAAAGGGTTAAAAAAGGAGGAATGGAAATAGGAAACCCTGAGAGGAAGTAAAAGAAGCAATGTTACATCTTGGGGATGGCAGGAGGGTTAAAGCAAAATTATATATGAATTGTTGACCCCAATTCTGATCTGCTTTGTAAACCTTCACCTGATCCACCTACAAATTAAGAGGCTGATATTTTTGGTGTAGTAGGAGCCATAGTGGCATAGTGGGTTACATATTAGACTACTAACTGCATTGTTGGACATTTGAATCCACCAGCTTCTCTGAGGGAGAATCCTGAAACTTTCTACTCCTCTAAACAGGCACAGTCTCAGAAACCCATAGTGGCAGTTCTACCCTGTCCTATAGGGTCACTGTGAGACTCAACTGATTAGAACGCACTGAGTTTTGTTTTATTTCTTTTTTCGGGTGGATATTTGATAAAAGAAAACTAGTAGAACGGTATCTTCTTATCTTTTGTAGATCATGTGTATAGCCAAAGAGGGAAACCCAGAAGAACTAATAAACCCATTTGTGTGTGGACCAAAATATAAGTACCCAGAGTTTGTAATCATTTTAAGATTAGCATGGCTAGTGATGACTTATAACAGAGCAAGGTAACATCTTTAGAATCTGTCACACTGGTTCATATAAAATCATTTAGGATCTTGATTATTAGTAAGGATTTAAGGAAGATCAAAGGAATGACTCACTGGTCCATCGCCAATTCTCTAAAAAGAATTGCCGGCCTAATGAAAGAAAACTACCTGACTCAGAAATTCACAACTGTGAAAATACAGAGGTTCAGGGGAGAAAATAGAATACTAAGCCAACCACCCACTTACCAATGATACCTCTGAGAACATTCTGCCTCTCCCTGTCTTACTAATCCACTTTGATTATATCATTATATGTTAATAGGCACATGGCTGAATAACGTATAAAGAAAGAACATTCAGCATGAAACGGGAAAATCCTGCTACGGACAAACCTGAAGGGTTCCATTGAGGTGCCAAGATCATCAAAAGCGTGCTAGTACTGCGATTTCGTGGATATTGTTTCTCAGGGCATAGCTAATTAAACATTCAAGATCAAATTATTAATAAGTAGTAGTGATGAACCAATGATGACCATTGAATAATGTATGGTGCTTGGCTGTAATATAGAACTCAAATTCCTGTCTGACTCTGCTTCTCCTCATGTTTCACATCTACTTGAGGGGTCAGTTGCTCTAAACAGATATGCAAATGCAAATGTGTCCATTTCCAGTCTGAACACTCAAAGAAGACTGTTCCTTCAGACATTTTACTCATTTGCATTGGAATTACCGAGTCATTGTATAAAGCATAATGTTTTGCTTTATGTACAAGTAAGAAAACATTTGTCAGTTCAACTTTCTTCATGTATACAATTAGTGAAAGCAATTACAGCAATCCTGTTATGCAACCATCACCAATATCAATTGTCAGATTCCCCTGCACATAACCAGAAATGCAAGGTTAGCTAAAGAGATTTCCCCTCTGCCTTGTCTCTCTACTGCTGGGAGCCACTGTTAAACTCAGCTCTCCATATATGCACCTATTCTATTTCACATTAGTGAAATAATATAACCTTTGCTTTTTTTGAGATTGATTGATTTTACACAGCAAGATCATTTTTTTAGGTTCATCCACAGAGTGGCATATATTGGAACTCCTTGTTTCCCAGTAACAAAGTAATATTCCATTGTACACATAGACCACATTTTTATCCAATAAATGTACATTTGGACATTTTCATACAGCACAATGCTCTTGATACATAAAAGTCCACCATGATGATTTCATATTTGTAAAAATGCACTAGGATGACCCAGAAATTTGGGGATTGTGGTCATATCGCTGGAGGTACTATGAAAGCAGAAAGATTTAGTAGTATGGTATTGGGGCTTCCTCTAGGACTGCCCTTTCCTGAAGGCAATGCCAAATGTGTGGGAACGGTGGCCATTTTGACTTATGAAACTCTTACTTTTTCCCCTGTCACATGTTTTCAGAGCCCATAATGAGGGTTCCAAGAGAATTAGGAGATGAATTCTTGTGCATGGTGTGTGTGTGTGTGTGTGTGTGTGTGTGTTCTAAGTGAATTCAGAAATTTAGTCTGTACTGAATGTCATGTCAGATATCACTAGGGTTCACCTTACACTCTTTGGGAGGTACTGGTGTGATGGAAAGCACCCTCTTGGAGAGGAGTCTGTGGAAATGTTACTTGTCCCAACTCTACTATTAACTGAATGTGACCTCTGCAAAGCCGCTTACCTCTGAGTCAGGACCAGAGATAATGAAGGGAGGAGTAAATTTCCATGTTTCATTCTGCTATCAAGATTCTGTAATTTCCAGGGGCTGAGCCCCGGTGGCGTAGTGGTTGTGCGCGGGACTGCGGCCCACTGGGGCGGAGGTTCAATTCCAGCAGTGGGGTTGGGCCTCCTACTCACACCACCAGAGAGCAGTGATGCCCCCCCCCCAAAAAAAAAGATTCTGTAATTTCTAGAACAAAACAGCATTTTGCCTATGATTTTAAGTTTGAAGTATTTTAAATATGGCCGATTAGCACATGGTACAAGCACTGTCAGTAAGATTTAGTAACTATTTTAGCTTGCCAGGGAAGAAACATGTGACTTGTGTTTCCCCCTCTCCTCCCCTACCCCCCTCCCGCCCCCCGCAGATTGTCAGTGTTTCAGAAACCTCTGTGGGCAGTGTTCCCTGTCCCTGGAAGGCGGCTCTGAGTAAGAACTGACCTGATGGGCCTGAGCATGTTTAGCTTGCCAGCAAATGCCCTGGTGATGCCAAAGGGGTTGACTATTGCATTGCTAACCACAAGGGTGGTGGTTCAAACTCATCAGTCACTCTGGGGCAGAAAGAGAAAGCTATCTTCTCTGTAAAGATTTAGTCTTTGGAGACCTCAGGGCAAGTTCTGCTTTGTGCCATGAGGTTGCTCAGAGTCAGACTGGGTCATGGTTGGCTTGCCTTGCCAATCCACAGTATACTGTTGGCCCCAGCTTTAAAAATAAAGTTAGTTTAGGCATCTGGGGATTTCTGCTCAACTTAAATGGGATTTTTTTTGGGGGGGGAGGGAGCTTATATAATATACTTCCATTTTAGTTTTTTAAAATTTTCTCATTAGTAATTTCAAGTTGCTTTTTTGCAGAGATTAGTTTTAGTAAATAGGCTTCCTAGTGCTCTTAGCCGTGCCATTTCTCCTATAGTAAGCCACTTTCCTTTTAAAAATAGACTTGTTCTGTGAGACTTAACTTGGCCCTGGTTGTTGTTCTCTTATGCGAGTTATTTGATTTAAAAATAGAACTGTCTTAGTAGATCTGTATCAGCTCATGTAGGATAGTGTCTATCTGAAGTAAACCAAGGAGTTGTCAATTCTGTGGAGTCATATTTGGAAATATAACCCAGTTATGGTAACATGGCAGAAGTGAGTTTTTCTCCCAGATAAGTAATGTCAGTATTTAAGTCATGTCATCTTTTAAGATTTTTAAAGGAAAAATGGAACTATCTCAAGGAAAAATGGAGTTTGGGAAATGGAGAGGTTATTCATTGGAAAATAGTTAATATTTGACACTTTTAGAAAAAGTTGTGATTCATTGTCTGTTTTTAGATCAAAGAGCTATTTTTACCCAGAGCAATTTTAGTTTGAAATGCAGGAATTACTTAAAGTGTATTAAAAACAATCATGTTCTGTGAACATGTTACTTCTAGGGTACAGTTCTTACAGAGGCACCATTAAACAACAATAAGTACTATTTTGGTTCTATTTATTATTTAGCCACTAGATGAAATTTGATTGTCCAGATTCAACAAGTGAAAACATGCTTTGTGTGGCTAGAAATTACATCAACACTCATTTTGGGGCATTTTAAGCCCTTCATTCTAACATGGAAGGACTAACATGCCTTTTACCTTGGATTTTATAGAAAGAAACATTTGTTCCTTTTAGAAAGCCTAGAATTTGTGGACTTACAGATGTTAGCAAGCACATCTTTTTGTTATTAAATTCTGAGTTCATATATTTGCTACTTAAATGTACAAATTGTGGTCTTTTAAAATTCATTTTTCAAACCATATTTTCTATCAGATCTCGTTGTACAGTGCGACATCCTGAAATATTACTCTATTGGATTTATGAGTCCTTCATCAGTAAGAATAGTTCCTCTTTGAAATGGTCTTTTTGAAGAATTTTGCCACATAGTTCTTTCTTGAAAGGTACTGTTTTTGTTCTATCCAACCAGCAGAGAGCACTTCAGCTTGTAATATGAGCGCTGGGTGTACTCATGAATACAGGCAAGATTTTACTTTATCAAAGAAATGGAAAAATAATTATTCTTTGTTGGAAATACATTCACTTCCTGGCAGTTCAAGTTTCTTTCATCCGTTTTCTAAAATCCGCCCCAATTTGGACACATTTTTCCTGTTTAAAAAATTATAAGAATGACATTTGCCTCAGACATATTCCTGTGCTATGTGCTTGGCTGGTATTATTTTGCATATCTTGTCATTCCAATTGATTTGTTCATTTCAATACTTGCATACTATATTTAATCTCCACTTCTGCACACCCCTGAATCTTAAAAAGGGGGTGCAGACCATCCTGCTGCCTAAGAAATAGCTGTTGATAGAGATTTTCTGGGTTGGTCACTGAAATTCCATCATGGAATAATTTGCTTTTTAGACACTAGTCATCAAGCTGTCAAGAATCTACCCTAAATGCAAGTATTGTGTATACTGTTGTCTGACTATGAGAAAGGCAAGATTTCACTGAGACAGCCTGACATTCACACACCTACTTAGACTCTTTATCAAGTATTATGTAAAGCACATACCTCATCTACATTCCACATAGAGAAGCACTACTAATAAAAACAAAGAGGGAAGCGGGACTAAAGGTACCAATTTCTTTATATTCCAAGATGGGTTGACTCACCACAGGAGTTGAAAGGTTTATTGTGTTGTCATATGATTCCCCACTTTATGGGAAGTCACTGGACAAGCAGCAGAAAATGGGACATGTGGCCATTATGAATGTCTGAACCAAGAGTTGCCTGGTGCCGTTCAGCATTCTGACCCCAACAGACTTACTGTGATGTGTATTTAAATAGTGTGTGGTCCTCACAGTCAGGTTTCTTCTGTAGCCCATCCACAATGGGGAAAATCCACTGGGTTCTAGGAAGAGTTGTTTGCATCCCTGTTCCAGGCTCCTGCTATGTGAAGGGAGGTCACCCCCAAGGCCTCTTGTGCTAAACTTCTGGGTGAGACTGGTAGTTCATGATGCTGGGAAAAGATCGCTGGTCACAGGTAGGCAAAATGCCCTTTGTATGATGTGCAAACACAGGAGGAGGGGAAAGAAATTGGTACCTTTACCTATTTGCATGCAAGCACGTTCATCATTTTGGCATCTTTTCCTTGGACCTCTGTTCATTCCTCCTGAACACCAGTCCATGTGACTTTGTTTTTCTCTGTACGGTCACACTTCATATTAAGGTTAACTCAATTTATCTTCAATAAAAATGTCAACTTTAATTTTAATCCAGTTTCTCCCAGATAAAAATGTTAAAGTAGGGAAGTAATATGGTTTCTTCTTGGCTCTGGACTCCTAGAGATGGATCTGGTGAAGTACTTTTTTCTCCCTTTCCCACTTGTGCCCTCTACTCCACCCTGCCCCCACGTTTCACAGGGTGTCGGCTATCTGCTCAGAGGGAATATTTCCCATCTTCCTGGGTGTTCCCAGAGCCTCAGCTCACCTCTTCCTGAGTGGGAATGTTTCCGGCACTTTTCCAAAGACACTTCAGTGATAGTTTCTGATGGTAATTCAGAAATGTCTAAATAGATAGAAAGCATTATGAACCCACTCCCATCCCGGGCAGGTACCCAGCACCCAGCCTGAATCTGGCCCTGAGAGTGGGGTGGTTTGTCTCATGGAGTGAGGACAGGCCGTAGGGTCAGGGCAGCTGTAGAATGTGTAATGTGATCTGAGACCTGCTCTGCCTTCTACACAGACCAGAAGCTGGAACGTTTCTGCCACATAGATAGCACTTTTCTCTTGGTTGTTCCATGAATATTCTGGAAGGTTTTTTGGTTTGCTGATAGAGACTTAGAAGGAAACCAACCATTGAAGCAGGAATAATGACTAATGGGAAATAGGGGCTTTCTGTAAGTAACAACTCTTCATTAGAAATCTTCAAGGGAAGATTGGCAACGTGCCCATCTCTTTGCTTATCACATACAAAAGTCATCACTGAGAAAGTGCAGATAGTGCTTTCTCTCGTAGCAGTAGGTCTATTTTATTGTTTGAAGCAGTGAGTGGTTTTTGTTTTGTTTTTAAATGAAGCAGCAACCCGATCTTTTAACACGCCCTGACAGACTCCTGCTCTGGGGCTGCCCTGATGCGTTCCACACATGTGTTAGTAGGGGAGGTTCACAGCACTGAAAGCAATTTACTCTCAGCTTCCCAGCCTGCAAGAAACAGCAAATCATCCTCAGGGAAGGCTTCGGAGACTTGTCAGCTTATTTCTCTCTCTGTGTGTGTGTGTGCGTGTGTGTGTCTCACCATTTACAGGCTGGAATCACTGTGGAAGAATCAGCAACAAAGTCCTGTGGAGATTCTATCTCAGGGTAGTGATTAGTTAAAAATGAAAGGCTACAATAGTGATTGTCTTTAGAAAAACAATGGACTGTTTGATGTTGAGAACACCCGTGTCTTCTTGAGGGAAGCTGAACAAGGCTACATTAGCAACCCGCTTCTTTCTGGCAGCACAGGGGCTGGGTTTCAGCAGCCGCTGCCTGCCCGGGGAGCACCCGTCAATGGACTTTGGTCTCAGTGCTCTGACTCTTTCTTTGTCGGGTTTTGGATGTTGGAATACGGGCTCCGGACTTCCTGCCTTTTAGAAACTCACCTGCTTTCTCGAAACGATGAGTGAAGAGCCAAAGGAAAAACCTGCAAAACCTGCTCACAGGAAAAGGAAAGGAAAAAAGGTAAGACAAGAATAAGCAACATGTTCTTTGCATTGTTCTGTGGCTCTGGAGAGGAAGTGATATTTAGGTTGGATTTTTCAGACATTAGCTTAAGATTTTCAGAAGCTGTAAGAACCCAAATGCTTTGTTTTCCCAGTCTTTGGATGGGTGTGTTCTGTGTTGGGGAAAAACATTACAACTTGGACACATTAGTGAAAAAAAAAATTAAACAGTTAAATGTAGTCTTTTAGATTTTCCTGAAGTAGTGTGTGTTTTTCATTGTGATATTCAGGATTATTAAGTAAACAAATGTCTTAATTATGTAGGTGGGTGTGTTGGGCTCCCCCCCCTTTTCTTTCAACATTTCCAGAAGGCTTGTTAATCAACAGGGTATAATTACTAGTGGATATTATTATGGTATAGATGTTTACCCATAGCATATATTCTAGGCAAACTTGGGAAAAGCTGTAGTCACACATTAAAATTTCAGCATGGAGATGAACCCCATTTTAATTATTGATCAGCTTATGGTTGAAAAATCTCAGATGTGCATTTCATTCTGCAGACACACGGCCACATGCTGACTTTGTCTTTTCCAATTTATAGCCTTAATTTCTTTTCCATGTTAATTAGAGGACCTTCAGAATATCCGTGGATTATGACTGTTAACTTGTAGATTCCTTTTGGTTTTCTTGAATGTGAATGTTGCAAAATGTGCACATAACTTTCCTCACACATTTTGAAATGAGAGAAGAAAGGTAATTCCCCCAGGTCTCCTGTTTGCTTTGGAACCTTTGTGGTTTATGAAGCAGATTTGGCTGTGGGGCGTGCCTCCAATGTACACAGTTGTATCCCTGGAACAAAGGAAAGCAAATCCATGACATAGGAGGATGGTTCAGCACAATGCTATTTTTAAGCTATTTAAAAATATGGAGTCTTCCTCTCTGTGCACAGTCAACATCTTCAGATATTGTATTTTAATTACTAGGGCTGTTAAGTATAATTGTGCCTTTAAAAAGTGCTTCTTTGAGCCAAGGGGATGTTTGCCCAGCCATTGGACACAGAGAGAATGATTGCCTGTAGTAGGGGAGGTAAAGATTTCAACTACTCATGGACTATAGCAGACACTGAAGATTATCTTCACATCAAATTTATGATTTATGAAAAGATTCATTTGAATGCAGTCTTCTTAAAGAGGCTGCTCTCGGCAGACCATCCTGAAGGCACATTTCCCTACATGCCCACATTCTAGGGCAGTGGTCCAACATCCTACAGATAGCGAAGCCATGCAAACTGGTTTGAGTCAGCTTTGGCGTCTCTTACATTGTCTCAGCAGGGGCTGGTGATGTTACAAAGGTGCTGCTCTGATTTCCCAGAGGAGTGGGTCACAGCTGCATAGCACAGATGATTTGTTTAATGCCTGGCCGAGTGGCGCTGGTCTTAAGGAAAACTGTCAGCTTAGCTCATGTTTCTGAGAGAACGCCTTAAATGTCTGGCAGGGTCCACCATGACTCGGAACATGGAGTGTCACGCAGAACCCACACAGATAGCATGAACCATGCCGTGCAATGCTGATTAAAGTGAACGCTCTCTTCGTCAGTTGCAAATCATTGAGCTTTTGTATGCAGTCCTTAAACATGATTTTTTTCCTTTTAAACTACCTTGAAATTTTGTCATCTGTGTCCCCCCACCTGCACACCTTCATCTGAGGTTATCCGTTTCAAAGGAAGATACTAAGTCTGTCACCTTGAGCGCTTCTCCCTTTCTTTGTACTCTCCCCCTGCCCCCTCTTTGCTGCCAGGAGAGGCTCTGTGAAAGCCTTCATCGTCACCTATGATTCCAAGCTCCCTTCTGCCTTTTCAGTGAAGTCCACACACCAGACACCTCACAGTCCTACGCCCCCATCACATCACAGACTGGTTTCTCTCTCACCATTTACTTCATTCATATCTGACTTCTTCTAAACTAGAGTTGTTTTAGTCTATGCATCCAACCATTTGTTACAGTGCTGGTCCTTTGTCCATAAGGAAATGTTTCTAAAACACACTGCTTGGTGACATCCTATTCAACCAAAACTGTACCCTCTTCTTGAAATCTCTTAACCTACACTAGTTTGAAGTCATTCCATCTTCAAGATTAGCAGTCCCTTATACTCTCAGGGCATTTCTTTTTCAAGTTATCATGTACAAATATCTGCCCTATTCCATGGATTACCTTGGCCCTTTTGGTATTTCCCTTAGGAGGTACTAAGTAAGCTATCATGAATGCACTTGACACTCAATAAATGTCCCATTGACTTTTCTCTACCAACTAAATGACTAGAGTTTGCCAAGAATTTTCACTATCAGAGCAGATGCATATCAAATAAGAGTTACCTTTCAAATGATTAAGCCTTTCTGCCTCATTTTCTCTGGATAAAGAATCTAATATTGATCTGCTGCCAAAAACCCTACAGCGCCCATTTCTACCCTGGGGGTTCTCATGATGCTTGAATTAGAATGATGGCAGCTAGTTGGTTGGAGGGGTATAATTAAATGAGAAGTCTCTAGTAGTGAATGTATCTCCTAGGAACTCAGTATTTTTGAAGGTCGCTGGGTGTTCCTGATGACCCACACTGCAGTGTTTGTGGGTGTGGACAAATCAGAGCATCTGAGTTGGGCAATATGCCCAGTCTGCCAAGCCTTGCTGCAACAAGCTCCCAAGTGTTTTTACCTCCTCTGTAGTTACACATGACATCATTTTGATGTAAATCTTAGTCTGAATTTTGGAAATAGATAAATATCTCAAATGGCCTTAAAAATTACAAGTTGGTGTTGGGTGTTTTTAGAGCATAACACATGATTAGGGCATCTGGGTATAAAGCCTCTCATGAGACATAACTTAGCATTGAATCAGCAAGATAGACATGAGAGAATCATTATACACTTTCTTCATGTGCACATTATAAATATTTTTAAAATTTTGCTTATAAATATAAAGATATAAATTGATGTTGGGGAATGTTTTTTTTTATTTCCTATTCTCTCCATTTTCTTTGGAATATGAAGTGTGTGTGTGTGTGTGTGTGTGTGTATACTAACATCCCATAGCTATTTATCTTTACATTGTGAAAGGAATTTACATTGTTAAAGGAATCCCTGGGTGGTACACATGATTAACATGCTCAGCTGCTAATTCAGAGGTTGGAGGTTCACATCTAAGGGGATAAAACTCAAGAGAAAAGCCTGGTAATTTGAAGAAACCAGCCATTGGTGAATGGTTTGACTCTTTAAACACATCAGGGTAATCATCAGTCTGATTTGATGGCAACTAGTTGGTTGGCTGCCTATAGATGAAGGAATTTATGTTGTCAGTAAAGTTGATTTCTAATCTAGTCCTCCTATCTCACTGTCTTATCTTAGGAATAGTCACACTCTTTGCAAAATGGTGATGAGCGTCCTGGCACAGCTTGTGAGGATATGATGAAAGTAAAATAAAAATAATAGATGAGGCCATATTTTTAAAAGATGATGTAAAATGAGAGCACCTAGACCCCAAGTAGCCTCCTAGTGGAATTTCATACTTGCCATATAGGAATGTGATCCTGCAAAAGAAAATAACAAATAAGGGCATGTTGCCTGACCTGATTCTCTGGTCTGAAACATTTAGTTCTATCAGCCTCAAAAGATAAAATGTAGGAAGTGTATTTTAGTAGTTTTATTTCTGTAACAGTCAGGGAAGAGTATATTACCCAGGTTCCCAATTTATCATATATATTTATTAAGGTTTATGTTTAGGATTGAATTTGGTTCATTGAGAAGATGCTATGTAGTGAGGAGACTGCATTTACTGGTTCAAAGCCAGCTACTTTAAACTATTCCATGTAGAATGTGTTGCAGTGGTTCTCAACCTGTGGGCCATGACCCCTTTGGGGATCGAACAACCCTTTCACAGGGATCGCCCAAATCACCACAGTAGCAAAATTACAGTTATGAAGTAGCAATGAAAATATTTTTATGGTTGGATAGTTACCACAACATGAGGGACTATATTAAAGGGTTGTGGCATTAGGAAGGTTAAGATCCACTGGATTAAGGTTACTAAAATAGCCATCAATGCAGGGCCCCCAAAGGTAGCATCCAGGAGAGAGAAGTACATTCCATTCACAGGATGAGATAAGGAAAGGGTATATAGAAGAAGGAATGCTACAATTGAGCTTTATTTATTTTTTTTTTAAAAAAATGTTTTCCACATGACAGAAGTTATTCTTCTGATAGAAGGTAGAATGAGAGAGAAAGCTATGAAGCAGTCTAGTATGTTTAACAAGCTAAACATTGTTTTGCATCCAGTGCAGGGATGGGGGATGGGGACCCAGATGCAGGGAAGGTGGGGTGGGAATACATGAGTGTGAAAAAACCAAGGACCATCTGCAGGTGTTTGAGCAGAAGACCTCCTTTCCATCTTGGAGTTCACCAAAATGCTCTGACAGGTAAAGGCTGTGGTGAGCATCATGTGAGAGATAAAGATTTCTAGGATTTGATAGATGTTTTATGGCATCATGAGACTTATAGGAAGATATGTTGTGGCGTCCTATGGTCAGTGACTTGTTCCCTTGAGCATTTCATTCAGTCACTGATTTGTTTTGTTGGTTTTTTTTAATTAATCATTTTATTGGGGGCTCATACAACTCATCATAATCCATATATCCACCCATTGTATGTCATGCACATAGTTACATCTGTTGCCTTCATCATTCTCAAAATATTTGCTTTCTACCTAAACTCTTGGCATCGTCTCCTCATTTTCCCTTTTCTCCTTGCTTTCCCCACTCTCATGAATTCTTGATAATTTATAAATTATTATTACTTTGTCATATCTTATACTGTCTGATGAAACATCAGTATTATTAGGAATAATGAAGAAGCAATAAAACTTGAGATTCCCTGTGTTTTCGGTTGCTATCTGTACCAGTTTACATCCTCTGATCTAGCCGGATTTGTAAGGTAGAATTAGGATCATGGTAGTGGGGAAGAGGAAATATTGAAGAACTAGAGGAAAGTTGTGTACTTCATCATTGCTACACTGCACCGTAACTGTTCGTCTCCTTCCTGCAACCCCTCTGAAAGGGGAAGTCTGTTACCTACAGATGGGTTTGGGTCCCCAATCTGTACTCCCCCTCATTTATAAAGATATAATTTTTAGTTCTTTGATGCCTGATACCTGATCCCTTTGATATCTCATGGTCACACAGGCTGGTTTGCTGCCTCCATGTGGGCTTTGTTGCTTCTGAGCTAGGTGGCCGCTTGTTTGCTTTTGAGCCTTTAAGACCCCAGATGCTCTATCTTTTGGTAACCAGGCACCATCCACTTTCTTCACCACACTTGCTTATCCACACATTTGCCTTACTTTTTAATGGCAACTTGATATATTGACTCTGCTAGGGTAATGAGTTTGCATGTTTTCTATAGCATTTCAGTAAGGGGGTTTTGTTTTTATGAGTTTAGTTCATTTGCCTTTCTCATCTTAGGAATTAAAAATAGCATGCTATATTAAGCCTAATTTATAACCTATATTGCTTCTGAGGGTGGATTACATAATTTCCTTCTTGATTCTTGTCAAAGGCTATCTGGTGCCTACCTTTTTGGTGAGAGCTGTACTTGTTTCTTTGAGTAAGTTTCAGTCATCCAAGAATGTCCATTCTAAGTAAGAGAGTCAAGGTAATCTAAAGTTTTATTGCTTCTTCATTATTCCTAATAATACTGATGTTTCATGTTTGGACTCTACTTGTCTGGTGTTTTGGTTCTTTCAGGATATCTTGAATGAATCTTGCCTTTGACCAAGGAAGTAATATGTAAGTCAAACCTGAGTACAAGGCAGATGTGTTGACCTGTAATTTCTTTCTCTGTCTCTAGTTTCCTCAGGACAGCTCAATAGAAGAATCCCTCTCAAAGACTTGGTTTGGCTGTTGAACTTGATGATAAGAGTGATAGTACATTGAGTAGGATCACTTCTTAGATCTCATGGAAGGTCTGAGGGGCTGAGGCTGCACACTACATCAAGCGGTGTATATATTCTTTTTCATTTCACTTTATGTATCACTGTCAAATGTTTCCTTCTTAATCTTATATAAGTACATTTTGAATGCCCCCCCTCACATACACAATGTTCTTGGTGATTAAATATCCCATCTCAAATGATATTAACTGTATATAATTAACTAAACGCACTAGTGTTGTATCCAGTCTGACAGATAATGAGCCCGAATAGAGTAAGTTCATGGAGTTTCCCAGGCTATGAATCTTTACTGAAGTAAACAGCCTCATCTTTCTCCTATAGAGCAGCTAGTGGGCTCAAACCACTGATCTTCTAGTTAGCGGCCCAATGCTTACCTAAGTGCACCATCAAGGCTATTATATAGTTACCCAAACCAAACTCACTACTATCCAATTGACTGTGGTTCATAATGCTCTGAATAGGACAGAGTGAAACCCTTTGGCTTTCCAAGTTTATACATCTTTTTAAAAAATATATAAATTTTAAAAAATAATTAAATAAATTATTTTATTGGTGGCTCTTACAGCTCTTCTAACAATTCAAACATCCATCATTTCAAGCACATTTGTACATATGTTGCCATCCTCATTTTCAGAACATTTTCATTCTACTTGAACCCTTGGTATCACTTCTTTACAGGAGCTGAAAACAGAATCCTTATCGCATGGAGTGTCTGGTGGGTCTGAACTGCTGACCAGCAGTTATCAGCCCAACAGGCAACCAACTATGTAACTGGGATATAGTTAGTAGGCACTTAAGCATATCTAAATTTCTGGTGCATTTATTCCCATGAGTAGAGATTTTGACATCCCCCAAATTAATTTATAATGACTGTTTCCTTGATTTAAGTTTTGTAATTTAAGTTTTTCATTTGATTTTGAAAATCTCCTTGGTATGTGCGTATTTGGGTCTTTGTTTTGTGGGGAGAGATTTAGTGATCAAGTGAATTTGGGGTTTTAATTCTTGACTTCAGAATTTTTTAAACAATAGAAACTCAATATGATACCATTAATAATTAAACTTAGAAGTATAGACTTGCTGGCAAAAATTTAGTGACTTCTCTCTCTCTCTCTCTCTCTCTCTCTCTCTCTCTCTCTCTATATATATATATATATATATGTTGTCAAAAGGAAACTTGAAATGCATTGATTTTACATATAACCTCATTGGAGGTAGACTTTAAATATGACTTTTAAAGAAAGACACTGACATTCCACAGGTTTGTTATTCCTTCTCTACTATGCTAAAATGGAAAAAGAAAAACATAAACCAAAAAATTCTTAACTTGCTTTGTAGAAAAATCTGACCCGACTTGAACTCATTTGGCTGCAAAATCTGATCTGACCTTACTTGTAGCTATTTATAGTTCTTATTTATCCTGCATAGTGTGAATATTTGTACATTTCAATGCAGAAGTAATAGTTTGCTTACAGGGTGTCACCCCTATGCCCTGCTGTTGTGTTCACAATACCGATGTATACCTGTCTAAACCGGCAAAGGGCGAGAGTCCAGAGCTTTTCCAGCTCTGAGGATTTCAGATGACAGGTTATGAATCTGTCTGTGTTTTCCACTGGAACTGGTGATGGGCCAGTGTGACAAAAGATTAGCTGGGGGTGCTGGAATGGTGCTTAGATTTATTTATTAAATTGTATTTATTTAAGAAGTACTATATACTGGGCTCTATAGCTAAGGTTCCTGGTGTAGTATTCTTTCTTGTGGGAAAATCCTTTCCAGAAGACTATGAACAGGAAATTGCTTTCAGAATATTTTGGCAGTGGGTTTAAAGATGTTACATACGTGATCTGTTTTTCAATTGTGACTTACCAATAAATAAGTAGATGTTGTGGGGTGGTGGTTACCAATATATTATTTATAGAACTCTTAATTTATTTTGTTTATGATATTTTGATAAGATCAGAAGAATTAACTCTGGTATATGTTTTCCAGATTAAAAAAATACAGGCCCTGATGAAAATATTATTTCATGGATTCATTGTCCTTACCTGCCAAGAAATAATGTTAATTATATGAAGGATAATTAATTTCTCTAGAAGAGTACATAAAATGGCTTTCTCTGTGATCCACCTTAAATACCTGTGCATAGGTATAATTCTTATAAAACTGAGTTTTAAAGTTTATCTTGGTTTTTCCTCTGTGTTACACATAATGCCATGTATTCTGTGACTGTCAAAATTTTTTCTTCTGGCCACCTTTCCAATCCCCTGCTCCTTTGTTAATATGTAAGTTTTAGTTATTAAAATCCATTGGTCTACTCATCATAGATAGGTAGGTGAAAGCATAAAACATGGTTCCAAAAGACATCCCTTTTAATACTTTTAGGGATAGCAATTGACATATAGCTTTTACAGGTTTTTTTTTACTTGTAGTTTCAGTGAAAGTTTGCATTGCAAATTAGTTTTCCATTCAACAATTTATTTTGTTTGTTATAGTTTTATAACATTATTTGCTCAACATTATTCTTAAGAAAAACAAATCATTTATGAAGTTTTAATGCTTGAGTAAGTTTAAGATTATGAAATTCAGAACATAATTAAACAGTTGTTTAAGACAGACAGTTTACTGAAACAGCTCAAACTTTCCTTCTGCATTCCCGATTCACTAGTTTTTTTTTTCTTTTAGGTTCCACAGCACTTGAGATATGTGTTTGTGTAGCATTTCTACTGTTTTTATTTTTTTAAGAATATGTGTACAGACTATTTAATAGATCCATTTCATCACGTTGATTCTGTGCACTGCTGCACTATCGGTTCCTTCAACAGATGTATTTTGAGCACTTACAGTGGGTGCAAGAGACCAAGAAGGGTACAAGATAGACAATGAACCTACAATGTGGATAATTAGTAGCAATGCATCCTTACACAAATCACACCAGAGGCTACTGTAACAGCAGCGGCTGGGTGCTGGGAAGGGGCTGCTCACAGAGCAGAGTCAGGGTAGCCAAGGAAGGCTTGACTGAGAAGATTGCTATTGGACAGCGCCTGCTCAGACAAAGCAGAAGATTCTGAGGAACTTTCGAAGTGACTCTAGTTGGCACAAACTGTGAAGTTTTCTTCACCAACCCTTCCAAAAGTCAAACTCATTGCAATTTGGTCAATTCTGACTCATAGCATCACTGTAACCTCTAGAAACATGCACTGTTTCTCTCCCAGAATTCAATGTTTTGTGAGTTTTAAGAACTATGGTATAATATTTTAGTGCTTGAGTGAGAACACAGGGAATTTTTGCTCTCTGAATGAATGGAGACTTTATATATTTTTCCAATATTAGGTATTTTTAAAAGAACCTTGTGGCACAGTGGGCTTTTGCACTAAGGTGCTCCGCAAAGGACAATGGTTTAAGCTCACCAGTTCCTCCACAAAAGAAAGATGGGGCATTTTGCACCTCATTGGAACACAAACAGGCAGTTACCAGATTTTTGCAAGTCAGAATTGACTTTAGCATTTGAGGATCATATATTTAATTTCTTTGCTCAAATTTGTTTCTACCCCAGTTTTTGTACTGTGGTGAAAATGTACATAATAAAACATAAGTCAACTCAACAAATTCCACATGTACAATTCAATGACTGAATGATGAATATTTATTCTACTTCCACTTTACCTTTTAGCTATTCATTATTAACCGCCATGAGTTAAGTACTGTGAGATACTTAAAAACTTCATAGTGAAAGCCGTATTTCTTAAGCTTCCATCTTAAGAATTACTCTTCCCTTTGGTCTAATGAACAGAAATGCAAATAAGGCAGACATCATAAGCCTAACTTAGTAAATCTTGCCATAAAATATGTTTGTGCATGATAATTTTCACAACTGGTGTATAAGTAATCTTTGAAATATGTATTGTCTTAGAATGCAGGCTTCACAGCGCTAAGTATTTTTACATCTTTAATGTCAGCATTTTATGTTACCTAATGAAAAATTAAAGAGTGAGTATGGCAAACAAAGCTAATCCTTGGCCAAAGCTAAAGCTATAGATTTTTTTTATCTGGAACCTTCTCTATTAATCCAGTTAATTAAATTAACATCTTGTTATTTCTGTGATGCTGTTTTTATACTTTACACAGAGTAATTTTTCCACTATGTAATTTACCTTAGTATTTTTCAAAATAAAAAAATTCTCTGTGAAACATTTTCATATGTTGAGTGGTAGTTTTACTGTCCCCCACCCCCAATTTAGCCCATTTTGACAGAAGGTATATTAAAAATCACCCAAGTTGAACCATGGTCATCTAGTTGTGTGCAATTACAGGTAATTAAGTGAATAACACATTCAAGTAAATGTGAATAACTCTAAAGTTTATTTTTAAAGGAAAAAGCAACTATAGCTATAATTTATGGATTTCCTCTTCATGGCCCCTTCAGAGGTGTTTTTGAAAAATTAATAGATTGCCTCTTATGACACATGTGGGGCTATTTCATGCAATCTGTTATTTTGGACAGTTGGTTTCAGATAGTGTAGGTTTCTTGTTCTGACCCTTATTACATTTTAGGTCTTGAAATGTGTGATGTTAGAATAGCAACAATCATTCAAGGATTTGCAGTCTTTCTTTTAAAATAATGACTATACTTGACTTCTGTTTAATTTAATTATGTGAGCATGTTTGAAATAGGTGGGAGTAATTTGCCTCAGCAGTTTATGAGCCTTTATTTGTAAAGTTTCACTAATTTCCACAGTTTTCTTGAGTGCTTACTGAAAGGGATCTCTTGAACCCCTGTGGTGTAGGGCATCTGCAATCCAAAACCATGAACTGCTCTGTGGGAGAAAGACACTTTCCATTTGGTAATGGTACAGTCTAGGAAACCCACAGGGGCCCTTCTACCTTGTCATAGGGGACTCGATGAAACAGAATTGACTCCATGGCAATGAAGTTAGCCACCACCCCGTTGAATAAAACTCTCAAATGAAAGGAATAAAACAAAAGTATAAAATTGAAATGATACACAAAACTCACTCAAGTGGTTAAGCATTGACCTTTGTCTACGGTCATACCACCCTGAACGTGCCCCATCTTGTCTGATCCCAGAGACTAAGTAGGGTGGGGACTGCCTAGCACTTGGATAGGAGCATTGGTCTTTGATCAGTATGGGTGGCAGTTTGAAGCTACTCCTGTAGTTATAGTCTTGGAAACCCCCATGATGTTGCAATGAGTCAGCATTGACTTGATGGCAATGAGTTTACTTTAGTTTTTTCTTTAGAATAAAGCTCTAAAGGAATGATTTTTATGTGCTCAAAGTACAAAAAAGACACGTTGCTAGTTGATGAAATTAGCGACAGATTTAATCTCTCATTAATTCAACTGATTAAAAATGCCATTCCATACCTTAACTTTGTTAGTAAGAACTTCTCAGCAGGTAATATGTGGGAATGATTCTACAGCATTTTGTTTAAGTTACAAATATGCCAGTGAGGTATACTTTTCTCTTGAAAATAAAATGGATAAACTTACTCCTGCCACTGTGCTAAACTAATGTGTCTACATGTATCTTTTATCTCTTGCATGCAAAACTTTTCTATAACCCTTTAAATGCAGATTCTTGTAGAAGTATTTTAGTTCTGGGCTTCTCAGCACAAGAAGATGACTGCACAGTGGCCTGGCAAGAGCAGAGGATACACTCACACTCCAGAGTTTGAAGTCCTTGTTTCACCATTTCAAAGCTAGTCCAGTTTAGTCAAATTACTTACATCCTTTAAGCTTCTGTTTCCTAATCTGTAAAATGGGGCGATTTTAGTTGTAGATTTAATGTGAGATTTAGAAACTGTATGTGTCAATACATTAGCATAATTCTTGGCTGTGAATAGGTATTTAATATACAGTAGCTATTGGTACTGCTGCTATTAGTACTGAAAGCATTGCTAGTATCAAATCAGTTGTTGCTTTTGAATGCCTTCAAGCACATTCTTACTGTAATGGCTTGGTCTCTGTTCTTGCTTACCAATTGCAGTGCCCTGCTTCACGGTGCTCAAGTTGACCTGCAATGTTGATTACCCTTTTCCTTCATATGAAAATTGGAAATTTGTCATCCATGGGAGAAAACCATTATAGTTTACTCTATCTGTGGCTTTTTTGGGGGGGGAAACCCCTTCATATTTAAGAGCAACAACCACACAATGAACCATTCTGAAGCTAACATCTGGAGCTTTAGGTTGCTTTAGGAAGAACACACTCATTAATCACACAATACATACCAGTAGGTAAGCCACTTCTCTTCTGGACCTTCTGGAAATCTCATGGATTATAGACAATTTTACAGTCTTAGAATGCTTTTAAAGCTTAATTCCTTTTGTATTGATTTTGTAATAATTTATTACTTAGCCAATCACATGAGATAATACACTTTTGGAAATTTCTTTTGGTAAAATGTGCTGTGCTATGTGTACATGTATTTACACATATAATCACTATACGTGCATGTAATTTATCTCTATAACTGTGTCTTTGCTTATGTATAGATGTAATCATCAAAGATAGGCAGGCATGGGGAGGTGTGGGTCCAATGCATAGAGAGTACATTTTCAGTGAATGACAACAGCTAGAGTGAGATCCTTGTGGTGGCCTTCCTAATGAGGACGCCATGCTCAAAATCTGATCTTGGAGTACAGATACATCAAGTCGAATTGGGAAGCTTGCAATTAGTATTACAAACCTTCCCAAAAGACCTTCACCCTTCCAGAACAGAGCTAATAGGTTGAAGAATAGTAGTCCAAAGGGGAGAAATTCACAATAAGTCAGAAATTAGGTGTGCTTTTAACTACATCTGACTTAGGGTTTTGTTGTTTCTCACCCCGCCAAGAGAGAGGCAATTAGAGGTTTAAATATCAGGGGCCCTCTGTGTTGCATATGTTTATGGTTAACTTACTATGGAGCAAATAGCATGCAATTCTCATTTTCCCATGCAGCTTCCACCACTCACAGTTGGATCTTTCCTTCTTAATATCTGGGATAACAGAGTGATTGTGTGCAATGTTACAAAGAGGTCTCTGAACATGGTGGACTGTGACCAACAACTGCAGCCATTATTCTGATCCTTTCTCCCACCACCACCCGGCCCCACCCACCCCAGACCCCACCCCGCCCCACCCCCTCTCTTTTTTTTTTTTAACAAAGTCCTAGGTAATTGGAAAGGTGTTCATTTGTATGTCACATTATCTTTACAGAAGAAGCAGAAAAGTTCCTCAGCTATCATATTCCTAGATCTTTTCCAAGTAGAGTGGATTTCCCCACCCTCACCCCTCCTTTTTTTTTTTTCTGATGGTACTCAACCTCATAAAAATACTCCATTAGTGCAAATTATTTCACAGTCCACAGGGCTAGCTGTCATTTCCCTAGTCTTGACAGGTATGTGATAATATTGAAGGTTTAGAATTAACTAACCCGGAGAACCATCCAACATCTAATTTGTAATTTTGAGATGAAAAGTAAACTGGTAGTTTCATGTTTGAATGTATTTTAAAGCATTTCTTAAATTTACTTATAAATGGGATATTTAAATTTTTCATTTTTAATTCTCCTATGTGCTGGTGAATTGATTTTTGGCTCATCGTGACCCCATGCAGCAGAGTAGAACTTCCCCATAGTGGCATTGTGGTTACATATGGGCTGCCACCAGGAAGGCCAGCAGTTCAAAACCACCAGCAGCTCCAAGGGAGAAAGGAGAGGCTTTCTCTAACTGTTAAGTTAGAGCTTTGGAAACCTCCAGCAGCAGGTGTCAGGTCACTGGGAGCTAGAATCAATTCCCTGCTGTGAGTTCTGGGTGTTCAATCATTCAGAACAGATCGATCACCAGGATATTCTCCTGCTGAGATTCAGGGTCATGTAGAGTCATCAGCATTTTGGTCAGCACCTGAGCACCTACTGTAATAGTATGTATTCCAATAAAACAGAGCATCCTTGAGTCTATACAATTCCCTTAAATTATTTCTATCTAGAAATTTTCTACTTTCTGGTTTTGTCATTTTTCCTGTTTTGTTTTGTTTTACCCCTTTCAGTATGAAACTTTGGGCAAAGGTCCCATGTAAAGACAAAAGAAATTCAAAATTGAAATGTTGAGAGCTTCATCTTGTAGCCATTTTGGATTTTCATTTCCAAATTAATTTTTCCCAAAGTCATGAGAGCGATATATATTGTAACATGTATCTATTTGTAAAGTACATTTGTAAAGTACATAAATGATGAAAGCGATGTAGGTATCGGAATTACATAATAAAAATAAGTGACAAAGTATGGTTGTTGGTGAGTAAAATTGTTGCTAGGCAAATGTAGTGACAAACTTCAGTGGGACTGACACACTTGGCACATGATATTATTGAGAATATCAGAGGCTGTTGGATGGTCTTGGATTTTTTTATTGGTGTTCATAGCACTTCTTTTGTTGTCTTTGACTTGAAATATCATTTCTGCTCCTTTTGAATGAGAAGCCTCATGTCTTTGTAGTGTCAGGTTTTCTGGTCTTGCTGCTTGCTGGTCTACAGGAAGTAACTATCATTTGTAGAGAGAGGCTCCAGGAAAGAAAGAAGTAAAATTTAGTGCTGGGGGTTTGTTCCTTGACCTTTCACTGTTTTAGAGTCAACAAGACTCCCTGCATTCAGGGTAAAATGCAGCTCCAAGAGCCTCAGCCTGTCCCAGCTTTGAGGATGAATGCATTGGAACAGGAAGTCTCCTTTAAAATGGCATTTAGAGAACTAGCTCTACTGATATAGTTTGAAGATGGAAACGCTGGTAAAATATTAAATGACTAACCTAAGACAAATAAGGACATAGATGACGTTTTAGCTGTGCAAGGGACTATACTTGGCATTCATCGAAAAGGACATTTCTGGAGAGAACTTGCTTTGGACCAAGATGACAAGAGCATATGATAAACGCTTCAGAGAGGCATATATGAATATGTTGGGACCATTGTTAGGAGCTGTCATTATAATTTAAGACAAGCTAAAGGCCTGTAGTTCTTTGTGTAAACTTTGTGTTTACAGTGAAACTAATTAACATATGTGTATGTCTCTGTTTTCCACTATATGAGAGGGCAACATAGTATCTTTAGTTCTCTATGATATCAAGCTGATACCCAGAGCCTGTGTAATGAATCTGTGCAGCAAATGCATATGTGATTCAAGTCTATCTACCCTTGTTTTTATTAATTTATCATTTTTTCAGGGCTCACAGGTATTTTCTGTGAAATAGGTTTGGACTTTGTGTAAATGCCTCTAATTACATACAAGGAGATACTCCCCCCCAAAAAATCGAAAAAAGCTCCACTAGGTGGAGCGTTCATAGTACAATTCTTTCCCTCTAGGCAAGCATCAAGCAACTCATTCCAAATTTGTGCACCCAGTCATGTTGCCTGGGAAGGTTCTCTCGGATCACAGTGAATTTTTTGGTAAAGACAGTTTTTCTAGAAGCTGGTTTTTTTTTTGTGATGGCTTATTTAATAGAACAGCGTGCATCTGTAAAATTTTGTTTTCTGCTTGGAAAAAATGCTGCAGAAACTGTTATGATGTTGAACACAATTTTTAAAGAAAGCACTATGGGAAAAAACTTGTGTACCAGTGGTTTTCTCATTTCATATAAGATGAAGTGTCAATTGATGACAAATCTCATTTTGGACATCTGTCAACTTGCCGAACAAATGAAAATGTCAACTCATAGTGCATTTGGAGTTTATTCCACCAGGTCACAATGTTAATCATGCCTTCTATTTAAAGGTTCTGAAAAGATTGCATAACAGTTTGTGACCAAAAATCGCCTCATCTGTGACCCACAGGGGACTGGTTTTGCCACCGTGACAATGCATCTGCCATGTAGCCATTTCAGTGTGCCAATTTGGGGCAAAAAACAGCATGTCTCTTTTACCCCCTCACCTGAACTTACTCCATGTGATTTCTTTTTGTTTCTGTGAATGCAGAGGAATATGAAAGGATAGAGATTTGATGACTTAGAAGAGGTGAAGAAAAAATGAGGGAAGTGTTGCTGTCAGTCATACAAACATGAGTTTTAAAAATGTTTCCCAAAATGAAATTGCAGATTTGACAAATGTGTGAAATGTAGTGGAGAGTACTTTGAAGATGTTAAGTTTGTTTTGTAAAAAATAAATAAATACATAACTTGGTGGGGGGATCCTGGGTTTAATGAGTTTCATTTCTAAGACAGTCTTTAATTAAAAATTGTGTGTAAGTTGGGACAGTGAGGTACAATTTGTGCCTAACATCACTAGGTCAAATCTTTGTCTTAGTACAAAGGTGCTTCACACACCAGCCTGTGTAATCATGATGTATTGATGGGACTAAGTATCAGGCATCAGAAGACCCCAAACACAAAGTTATATTAATGCAAACAAGGGTGGTCAGAGTGGAGACACAAAGCCCATTTGTAGACAACTGGACTTTCCTTTATAGAAGATTCACAGTTAAGAGGTGAGCCAGTCAGAGTACAGAACAGCACTGATAAAATACACAGCATCCCTCTAGTTCTTAATGATTCCTCTCCTCCACTATCATGACCCCAGTTATACCTTATAAATCTGGCTAGACTGGAGCATGTACACTGGTACATATAAGAGCTCTCAGCACACAGAATCCAGGACAGATAAACTCTTCAGGAACAATAATGGGAGTAGTGATACCATGAGGGAAGGGGAAGGTAGGGGAACCAATGTAATGATCGACATATGCCTCCCACCCCCAGGAAGATGAACAACAGAAACATGGGTGAATGGTGACAGCAGAAAGTGTAAGATAAGAAAATAATAACAATTTATAATTTATCAAGGCTTAGCAAGGGTGGGAGGGTGGGGGGAGGGGAATAGAGTAGCTGATACCCAGGGCTTAAGTAGGAAGAAAATGCTTTGAAAAGGATAAGGGCAACATGTGTACAAATGTGCTGATACAGTTGATGTATGGATTGTTATAAGAGATGAAAGAACCTGTGTCAGTCCGGGTAGACTAGAGGAACAAATTTCAGAGACACGCATATAGGTATAAGGAAAAGGTTTATGTGCAAGAGGAATGGAACATGGAAAAAGCACCCCAGCCCAGTTCAGTTCAAAGTCATAAGTCCGATATTAACCCATATGCCCGAAATCAGTTTATAAAGTCTTCTTCCGACTCACGAAGTCACAGGTCAGTGGGTGCAGAATCCCGGTGCTGGCAGGGCACCTCGCCTCCAGGGCTCAGGGTCCATCAACAGCAGAAGCAACTCACCGCTGGCAGAGGTCTCCATTGTCCGCCACAGCTTCAGAGGTCTGGCTCCATCAGAGCAAAGCTGTGTGGTCTCTCCACCAGCTCCTTCAGCTTCTCCAATGCTACCAGCTTTTCTTGTCCATGATTAATCGTCTCTGAGACTATCTTCCAACAACTGGGGGAGATAGCGTCTCATCTTCACAAGGGAAACATCGCGAGATTTCCCAGGAGGCTCAGGTGAAAACCATGCCCACACAGAGGTCTCATTGGCTACTCAATGGCTATCTCCAGATTAACAGGCCAGACTCCACCCCTACATTTCAATCACAAAATTAACATAAGCACATGACTGCCACAGAACCCAATAAAATAATTTATTAAGACAAAAATTTAAAAAATAAGGGTGCCTGTTTGTTTTATATTATTTATTAAAACTAAAAAAAATCCCATTTAATTTTGCTACACAATAATAAAATAAACAATAAGTTATTATATAATAATATATAATACATTATATGCTACATATAATATGTAATAATATGTAAGACAATATTTTAACAATAGCTTAAAATAATTAAAAAGAAATAAAATTTTATCAATAAATTTAAATAATTGGGGCTGAGCCCCAGTGGCGTAGTGGTTGTGCGCGGGACTGCAGCCCACTGGGATGGAGGTTCAATTTCGGCTCCCAGGAGCAAAGACTGGGCCTCCTACTTCCACCACCGGAGGGCGGTGATGCCTAAAAAAATAATAATAATAAAATTAAATAATTAAAAAAAAACAAGAGTTTCAAACATAGAATGAAAAATGTGGAAAAATAGAATGAAAGAATGGAATTTTTTCCATTCTTTATAGAAATATTAACAGAGAGATGAAAACATCTACAAAGTGAGGCTACAGTAACAATTTGATGCAGGATTATGAGCTGGAGGCCTGGTAGTGTAATGCTTATGTGTTGCACTGCAATCACATGGTTGGCAGTTCAAAACCATATTTTGTGGAAGAAAGACTGGACTTTCTACTCTCATAAATAGTCTCAGACACCACAGGCTGTGGGGCAGCATTGACTCAATGGCAAAAATTGTTATTATGAACATCACTATGCATTTTCAATATAGATTTGGAACAACAGATGCATATGCAGTCAGATGTCGCAGAAATGGATGCTCTGTGCTGTAAGATTGACTGAGGGGTGAAATCAAGACCTATTAGTAAAATGATTCAAATGAGTAATATGTTCACTATATTCTTCAAGAACTGAAGGGGTGATCTGGAGTGATAGAAGAACACAGGGGAAAATGAAGTGTATGAGAGCTGTAGTTGGGAAAATCTGTTGTTTTAGAAACTCAGGAACTTCAAATGAAGTTGAAAGTTTGGGTTTCTGAATTACACAACATCAGAAAAGTATTTATTTTATTTAAATGGTATTGAGAATCAAGTATTTCAGACAAATAAAAGATGCAAATGGCATTTTCTGAAGCCTCAGTATGTACATTCAAACCTGTGCAAGCCAGAACTTATGTAAAGTGGAAACCTGTCAGAGAAGGAAAATGTAAATGATTGGCTCTAACTGAAAAATGAACCCTGTTCAAGTCAGAAAACTCCCATGTCACAAAAAATCTTGATAGTCTCAGATCCAGCCTGCCAGACTCTAAACCTGATTTCTCACTGACCTTTCAGTACAGCCCTGTTTCAAGGAAGTTTGCAATTAAGGCAGGTAATTAAAAATCAATCATTGTTAACTGATCTGTTAACATTAACATGAAGTATACCACAACATGCCACAACAGCTGTGCCTGAGAGGAATTTGACTCTCGGGGAGCATGTGTGACCAGAGAAAAACTGTGCTCAGTGGGGCTTTCAGTGGCTGCACCCCCCTGCCCACTCCTCACCCCCCCAAATAGATTGCCAGGCCATTCTTCAAGGAGCATCTAGGAAGCAGAAGTACTTCTGTTAGTAGATTAAATAAGTACTTTCACTGGCTATTGCTGCACACAACATGTTTTTCAGAAAACTAGATTCATAGGCAAGCAGCTTATATTGCACTTGTCATATATTCAAGCTCTTGAATGATAAATGAACTGTGTTTGCATGTAAAACTATTTTTGTTAATGTGCCACATCAAATTCACAGGGCAGTAAAGAGTCTTCATACAAGCTTATGCTGGTACAATGTAATTATACATTAAACTTTAAAGACCAGCGATATATGTACTTATTATTGCAAAATGGCTGCAAACTGACATATATACTATTTTACTTGATTGCAAAATCTTAGACATGGATATTTAAAGGTTTATATATTCAATCTTATTAGACAGTAAGAGCACAGAGATTAGATTAAATTTTATAATGATAACATATGAAGACTCCCATTTCTAATTGCAAATTGCCAAGAAGTGAGTATTTTATAATTTTGAAGAGTAATATTTTGAATATGGATGAGCTTTTAGGAATCTGTAATTTTTTCACATATTTTCCTGTTATATATTTGAATAAGAGTGCATGATAAAAGTGACAAAAACACTGGTAGTGAGACAGTTAATCTCCAGTTGAAAGGTTGGCAGATTCAAACCTATCTAGTTCAACAAGGGAAAGACAAAGAAATCCCAAAGGTGATGTGCGACATAGTCACAATTCCAGTGTTATTCTTTGTGTGTGATATACTGAAGACTGTGCATCTCAATGGCTGGCATCTTAGATGGGATAAAATATAGTAGTGAGTAGTCAACATTATTGATTACTACCAATATTGCTATCCAGTTTTTTTTATTACTGTCCAATTTTTATAGCCAGTAGTGGTTTTAAATCAAAATTTAAACTTGGTCATTTATTTTTTCAATTTCAAAATGGGTTTTCACCCCTGAAATTAGAAACTAAATGGTATAAACTTTCTACTATGTGATAAAATTACATTGTGATATAAAGTCATAGTTTATAAAATTTTTGTTTTATTCTAGACAGCAATATTTTTCATCATGGATAAACCAAGTCAAAATAAATATACAAATTCCACAGAATCTTCTTTTCAAGGTTTTTTGTTTTATTTTGGTTTGGGAACCCAGCATTCTATAGACTGTATCAAACAAATTTTGTAACAAAATCAGAGCAAATTAAAAATATATATTTAAATGTCTAGAAGTTAGCTGATGCTGTGTTTAATTCCTTCTCTAAATATATATTAATTAATATGAAACCTTTCTTTTTCTTTGAATATCATTTGTATTGTTTTAGACATACATGTGCTTTATTTTTTCCTATTATTGAAGATATTTGTCATATATTTTTATTTCAAACTGCACTTAAAGAAACATGAAAGTAAACCTGTTATTCACAATTTAAGCTCTGATACTATTTCCTCTTTTGGATTTGGATTATATTATCTATAATTCTTAGATCACCCATACTTTTGTGCTTCTTCCATGTAGATTTAGTTGATGCCTCACTTAGATAACTGTTTAAAAACAAATCTATAAGACCCTAGATACTAGTCTTCCTGATAACCAAGCACCATCTGATTCTTCACCACACTTTGCTGTAGTTCCCATATCACCATTTGATCACCCTTTCAGCCTTAAAAAGCCTTAGACAGAAGAAGGAGGAGGAGGAAAAGTTATAGGAGAAAAAATACACATGGATTAAGCCCCTGGTAAATCTCCTCTGACAATGGACCAAGCATGTGAATAGCCTTGTTGTCATGTAGAATAAATTGGGTGCTTGCTTTAGTGGCAAATATACTAGAATAAATGGGAAAGTGGATTGTGCAGATGTATTTAGATTAAAATTTTATACCTTATCATTTGATCTTTTTTATGACTCATTTAAATTTGCCCTAATTGCTAATATATCCTGCTTTCTTTTTCTTTTTTACTTTTTTATTGTTGTTTTTAAAAATTTTATGTTTTCTGTGTGATTTTCTATGTTATCTAGGATAGGTAGATTTATAACAGTAACTGGATTAATGGTTCCTTGGGAGTATGGCTGGGAGACAAGGAAAGTTCATAATGATGAGTACAAGAATGAGGAAAATATTCTAAAACTGATTGTACAACTTTCTGTGATTGAACTATTGAATTGTATGATGTGTGAATTATATGCCAATCAAGCCATTTTGAAAAAGTATTAGATATCTTTGAATATGTCCATTTATAAATCCTGCATTAACTATTATTAACTTGGAATTGCAAGTAAACCAAGATAAATCTAAACTGGTAACTAGGATTATATATAGAAAAATGTTGATGAGACAACTAGAACACTCAAGGAGTTCCTGGGTGGTACAATCCATATACATACTGGTTGAAAGGCTGGAGGTTTGAATCCACATGTAGGTACTTTGGACAAGGCTCAGTAATGAACTTCTGAACTATCAGACATTGAGCTCCCTATGGAGCAAAGTTCTGCTCTGACACGTGGAGTGACCATCAGTTGGAATCGACTTAATGGTAACAAATTATATTTATTAAGTCAGGGATCTATGAAAGTGATGGAATCTTAACTCCTACAAGAACATCAAACAGTATTATGAAGGCTGCATTTGGTATATTATTCAAAAAAAGACATAGCTTTCAATGCATTGAGACCATGTAGGACAAGATAGAAATTTTTCTGTGGGTTTCTAAGACTGGAACTGCTTATGAGAGTAGAAAATTTTATCTTACTCCCTCAGAGCAGCTGGTGGTGTCAAACTGATAACCTCTCAGTTTGCAGCCCAACATGTGCTGCCAAGGCTCTTAATGGCTACTTAAAATATCTTATGGATAGCACTACCACAGATTAATATAACAGAAATACTTAGGTAGTTTCATTTAAGAGGGGCTAAACCGACAGCTCATTTTATATTGTTTTGGTGTTTGCATTCATTCTTGTTTTTAGATTAAAATCTAAGTCTTTTGTTTTATAGTGAGAAGACCAATAATGTTTTCATCTTTATAACTGCCAGTTATAAATAGCTTGAAAGTCTGTGCATAGTCATTATTTTTTATCGGTGGAATCTGCTAATCTGTCAGAAGATTGTTAATGATGATTCACTTGAGTGAAAATGGAAAACAATTGTTCAATTAAAATTCTAAAGAAAGCAGAGGACACCACGGTGGCAAATGAGCATTTCAGATTCTCATTTTATAAGTTTAGGATTTAGTGTTTTGATTTTGTCGCTCCTCTTCTGAAATTATATCCAAATCCTTTATCCCTGCCACAGTCAGATCATGTATTGAAATAAAGTGTAGTATTTCTAAAAGTCTTTAAAATAAAACAAAAGTAATATTATTTCATGCCACTGCCAAAGTGAGTAATAGACTTTTAGAATCAAGCATTTGTAAATGTTTTTTCTTCGGTATATGGGTTGCTTTTTGCATATTCTCTTTTACATACCACAGCTTGCCTTTTGCAACTTTCTGGGCATAGCACTTATAAGTATAAAGAGCTGACTGAGTGTGTTTCATTGTAGTACTTGTTAGAATATAAAGTCTTCTACAGTCCTAACTACCACCCCTATTAACAGGCCTCTCCAAAAAATACAACAGTCATTGAATCAGTTCTGTCCCAGAGCAACCCAGTATGGGTTGGTTGAACTTCCTCTGTGTTTCTGAGTCTAACTTTACCACAGTAGAAAGCCTTTACTTTCGCCCTCAGAGTGACTGGTGCTTTTGAACTTCTGCCCTTATGGACTGAAACCTAATGCATAACCACTATACCTCCAGGGCCCCTTCAAAGGGTACATTAATATTGAGACAATGTGAAGGGAAGCAGCAATAAATCAAGTAGCCTATAAAAGCAAAATCAAGTCATAGACTCGAGCCTAGGCAGGAGTGACTAGAAAAGACCCCTGCTGCAGGAGAAAGTGGGACAGTGAGGGATTTTTATCTGGGGAAGTAACACTTAAAACTCTCAGATAAAATTTAAGAGATTAAAAAATTTTCTACTAAGGATAGAGAATATATGTGATGATCTAACAATCAAAATGCTTAAATAGTGGCTACAAACAGAAACCAAAAAAGTTCCCTTCATTCAAGAAGAAATTGCTATTACCAATCTTCGGTACATCTTTTTTATTGGTTACCTTTTTTTATTGGTTACATATGTATATCCAAATATTGATATGTCTATTTTTCCTGGACCTGGCTTTTTCCTGCTGGTGTATAGCTTAGGAATTTTCCTTATTAGCAAGCACAAAAATATCTTGCTCTTCGTTAGACCTCATCCCGTTGTACAAAAATACACACTAGTTTAAGCATTTTAGCCTGCCCCTGCATAGTGGAATATTTGTATTCGTTCCAATCTTTAATTTTTACAGATACTATTGAGGTAAAAACCTTTGTACACGTATATTTGTACACATCTGCCAGTGTGTGTGATACATTCCTAGAAATGGCATGCAGGATGTATGCATTTTAAAATGTCTAGATTCTATTATATTTCTTCCCACAGTGTGTCTCCCATGCTATTACAAACATCTCTATCAAAGTGGATGAGCATTTCTGTATCCCACAGCTCAGTCATTGCAGAACATTGCCTGGCTTTTTGAAATTTGTTAATATGAGAAATTAATTTGTTTTTCATTTTCATTTGTATTTGCATTTCTTTGATGAAATTTAAAATAATAGAAATAGCACAGTTCCTTGGGGCTGATTTCAAGCAGAAATAGCCCTATTGTCCATCTTCTTGCTTGGAGGCCACCTTTCTGGATAGTCAGTTTCTGTCCTATTTGCAACCACAGCCAAGGCTTACAGCAGCAACTGTGAGGAACTCAGAAGACATGGTGCATTGGGTAAATCTGCCGCACATGAAATCTTTTAGCATATGTTTCTTTGAAATCTAAGGTGCACCCTGACTGAGCTCTGGTCTTTCGAGTTGCCTCCTAGGCATATGAAAGTTAAATGTAGAATAAGGAAGACCAAAGAAGCATCGATTTATTTGAACGGTGGTACCTTGGACTTCCAAAAGGACAGACACAATTTGCTTGGAAGAAATAGGACCAGAGTGCTCCTTGGAGGCACTATGCAGAGGCATGCTCTCGGAGAGACCTGTCTCTGGAGGAGGACACCCTGCGTGGTCAAGCAGTAGGACAGTGAAAGAGAGGAAGGCCCTAAAGAAGAAGGGCCAAGACAGTGGCTGCCCCACTGGGCACGAGCACAGGGACAGTAGTGAGGCTGGCACAGGATGGACAGTATCTCCTTTGGTTGTGCTTAGGGTTGCTGTGGATCAGAGCCGACAGAGTGACACTTAATAACACAGGTTTTTGAGCTAGATAACAAAGCTATGATGAGGGCGAGCTGAACCATGCTGGGCATTTGGGGCACAAATGCTTGTGTTAAAGAAAATGAGAAGTTACAGGATCTAAGCGCACCAGTTTGTTTTAAAACGATCACATTAGTCGACTCCAAGGCGGGTCAGTAGAACACCTCCAGGCCAAAGCACAAAGACGGGAAATGGAGAAACAAGCTCCACCAGAGACAGGTGCTGTGTCCCGTTCCACCCGCCACCCCCCACCCCCCAGTCATCTGAGATAGGACGACTCAGAATTCTGAGGAGATCAGACAATTGGGGCAGAAATGAGAGAGAAAGAGGTCATGCCTGGGAGCTACCCACAGTGGGGCTGGACTTTCGTCCACTGCCCTTTTCCTCCATTTGACAGCTCTGCCTAGCCCTTTTTTTTTTTTAATAACCCCCTTGAGGGATGTGATTTTGTCGTTATTGCTGTTAGTTCCCCCTTTCTCCACGTCCTTTTCCTTCCCCAACTCACCTGAAGGCCTCATCTTGTTACTTTTTCTGGGGGATTTGTCTATTCTGAATTCTGTAAATCGAAAGTTCTCTTCTATAACGATGTGTGTATGCTAGATCAGCTGCATTTTCAATATAGGACTGAGTACCTAACACTGGGGGGAGGAAGGACTAAGGACCTAGAGAAATGTGTGTTTCATCGGTGCTATGCTGCCCGTCCCCCCCCCCCCCCCCGGATGTATCTTCTCTGTTGTCATCCTACATTTTTTCTGGTGTCCTTAGCTTTCACTATGGAGCCCTGGTGGGATAGTTGGGTTGTGATCTGCAGTTTGAACCTACCAACAGCACCAAGGGGGAAAGACTGGGTTTTCTAATCCTGTAAACAGTCACACAGACCTGGAAAGCCAGGGCGGGTGGGTAGAAGTCAATGTTGACTTGATGGCAGTGAGTTGTGAGGTGCAGCTTTAATCCCCATGAACCTGAGTAAAAGACACGTGACACAGAGTCAAGTCAGCTCTAAAACACATGGCTGGATGACCCAGCCAATGAGTGACAATCATTTATAACAAGGTGAGATTTTGTACATTGGAAAGACAACCTTCAATTCTGGTATGGTTCCCTAGTCATTTAGATATTTTAATTTTCTCCACCTGGGGGCTGATCAAGGAGAAAAAGTGGAAAGGGGCATTATGTCACTTTTGACATCCTGTAAACTTAAATGATATACTTATGTGGTCACACCCATCTCCATCCCCCATTTATAGCTGCACCTGTTGTGAGGTATTTTTGTAATTTAATAAAGTGCCAGGGTTTAGCTGGTTAGTAAAAGTTGCTTACAAGGAAGAATGCAGTTCACTCTAGCCTCCTTTCCAATTTTTCATGTTGTGGGCTTGATATATTGAGGGGAACTCTGCCCCCAGTACATGAGTTGGCTGCTATTTTAACTGATATTTTGGAGCTAGATACTATCAAAAGACACCAAACAAATGGCTAGGGGTAGGCAATCTTGTATTTCTTCTAAGCTCCATGAAATGAGCCCAAAATCCATTAGAAGGAAATAAAAGAAATTGTGAAAAGTTATAAACAAGCAGTTGGCGTGTGGTTTTCATAATCATGAGGGGAAGTGAGAGTCTGTGTCTTAGCTCCATTGCCATTTTCATAAGCAGGTTACAGCTGGGTTTACCAATGAGCATGCTAGTACAAAGCACCCTGGTACCATGGAAATGGGTGTCATGATGCGTGCTCATTAGAAGGGAAGGTACCCATCATGGCTTCTTTCTGCTCTGCCTGATAGCAGAATCTTCACAAGAAAGCAAACTTCTAGCTACCTATTTCTGAAGAGAAATCTCTCTGCTTTATTTTTAACCAAAGCAGAGTGATTTCCCAAGTCTGGGGAAAGCTTGTCAGGATGCTATGGCAACCCAGTTTTTCCTTCTCCAATGTAGCCTCCACCTTTGCCAAAGCCATACTCTAGCCTTTCTAAGTAGCGAGGCTTCCTCTATAGCCACATTCCTGGGAGTACACTAGAGAGTCTGGGTTTTATTCTTCAGATATTTATAGCAAAGTAAGTTAAATGAAAGCTGGGTGTTATGGTGGGACAGGAGTTATTTTTAGTATTTCCAGCACTTTGTGCTTTTTCCAAATCTGCTGTCTCTGAGTAAGATGTAAAGTCACTGGGTTTCTTTCTTTACAGGACTGAGGTTCAGTTTAACAAAGGAAAAGAGAAAAAGGAAATATAATATATCCTGACATTTCTTAAACCTTTCATCAAGGTGAACTCATCTGTTATCCTTGGTAATAACCTGGATTGATTTTAATATCTTAATTTTCTCATTTAAAAATTGATGCATTTAAAAATAAACTCATTGGCGATGCCCCCACCCCGAAAAACTAAACACATCGGGAAACCGATCTCATTGCCATCAAGTCAATGCCCATTCATAGTGACCCTGTAGAACAGGGTAGAACTGGCCCTATGTGTTTCTGAACCTGTGACTTTTTATGGGAGTGGAAAACCTCACCTTTCTCCCGAGGAGCATCTGGTGGTTTCAAACTCCTGATGTGGAGATGAGCAGGCCAGTGCTGTAAGCAGGTGGTACCAGGGCCCCCATAAATTGATTCATACATAAAAGAAATGTTTAATGCACATACGGATCAATACCTCAAAATGTAAATTCCCTTTTAATTCCTATCAGATAGCATCTCCGTGAAGTGTTGAGAAGAGTCGGCCAGATTTTTCTTGGTCTGTTTTGATTATTTGTCTAGGTATTGCAACATATAAAGAGCTTTGGAGGCTGTGTGGATTAGATATTAAGCTGTTGACAGCAAGGTCAATGGTTCAAACCCACCACCTGCTCTGAGGGAGAAAGATGAAGCTGTCTGCTTCCTCTTCCCCTTCCTCTACCCCATTATCATGACCCCAGTTCTGCCTTACAAATATGGCTAGACTGGAGCATGTACACAAGTACAGATAAGAGCTCTTGACACATGGAATCCAGGACAGATAAACCCCTCAAAAACAATAATGGGAGTGGCATTGCCATGAGAAAGGGAAAACCCACTGCAAGGATCAATGTATAGCCCTCCTGTCCCCAGAGGGATGGACAGGAGAAACACGGTTGAAGGAAGACAGTGCATGGTGTTAGATATGAAAATAATATCAATAATTTGTAATTGATTAAGGAGTCATGAGGATGGGAGCAAGGGGAAGGGAGGCTCAAGGGCTGATACCAAGGGCTCAAGTAGAAAAAAAATGTTTTTAAAATGATGATGATGGCAACATATGTACAAATGTGCTTGATACAATTGATGTGTGGAATGTTATAAGAACTGTGAGATCCACGAATAAAATGATTTATATGAATAATATCTGCTCTTTGTATAGTTTTTAAAAAAGGTTCATGGTCTCTGGTATCTAGGGAGGGTTGCTTTGCTTAGGAGTTGGTTCAGTGGCAGTGAGTCTGCTTGTTTTTAGAAAGACACATAGGGGTTTTCTTTGGAAACTGTGATACTAGTCACTCTTTCTGGAATCTGTCAATATTCCTCCCCATCTTTCAGTAGATTTTAATCATTTCTGAAGGTCACTCCCTGTCTAATAATATCATTGCTTTTTGACTATTTGATGTTCCATTATAAGTACACTATAATAAGTGTAGATATGATTCAGCTTCAGTTTTTCAATAGCAGCTATTATACTGCATACGATGTGGCATCTTTGAGTCTGCATATGACATGGGTGCTACTGCCAATATTTCTGTAATGTGTTGAGAGTGAAATTTGGATATACCCATTACAAGATTGAAGACTTGAAAATAAACATATTGACATTGTCATGATAGGTTCAAAAGTACAGGTAGTTTAGAAAATCAGGTAGAGCATAAAGCCCTTTGGGGATAGTTCCTATCTCTTCTCCTTTTCGAGTGTCATGATAGTGGAGTCGGCCAATCTTTTTCATATTCAATACATTTGATAACTTGCCCTTTGTTTACTTAGACACCTCCCACTCTTGGGCCCTTTGCCTCACTGCCATCACACCTTCATTCCATGTACCTTTCCCATCGTACCACAATTTCTCTTTGCAGCCTTTGTTTAGGGTTAATTAGACAAATGGACTTCTAATGTGCTCCTAGTTTGAAATACTGTAACAATTTAACCCAGTTCTAATTGTCATGCATTTGAAAGATACACTCATTTAGATTGCCTTCAACACAAGAGGAGAATCTATCTGAAGAATCCAGAAGGACCTCTGGGACTGGAGAGTCTTGAACTCAGTGGTGTCTCCAAGGAGCTTAGAACCAGGAACTGGGAAACCATGCAGACTTACTCCTCTCTTACTGATGGAGTCTGCTCAGACAAGCAAGATCCCTGTCACCTGGGCACTCGTCAGAAGTGCACATCCTTGAGCTCACTAGATGTGCATGAAATTAGAGACTGCGGGATAAGCCCTTCGATCTGTATTTTAGCTAGCTACCTGCGTGATTCTGATGATGGATAATATGATCTAAAAGCCACTCAATTAAGCAATGCTATGTTTCCTGCTATATGAAAAAAGAAGGTTGTGTTTTTATCTGCCTCCAAAATTTTCAATTCTACAGATGATTCAGGAGGTGGGAATGGGTTTTGAGGGCAGTAATGTTAATGTATTGTTGTAAAAATCTTTAAATTTTGGGGTAAATTCTTCCAAGGAAACAAAAGATATGGCACGAAGCCTACTAGCAAGCACAGTGTGAGGTCCTGGCTGTTAAGAATTCTGTGCTCCAGATTTTAGGAAAGACGCTACCTTTTGGTGACAATGGATGATTTTCATTTGGCATATTATAGAGAAGGCTACATTTTCTATTATCATTTCTACTTGTTCACCATTGGGACTTTTCAAATGATATTAATATCAAGTGATATTAATCATCATCCTTAAATATCTATTCTACTTTTAAAACCAACTGTCAGAAGACATCTGACTCAACCCTAATATGAGACTATGGTCAATGGCTCCCAGTTGAAGCATACTACAAAATTAAGCAAATCGTAACAATTGCCCAATTTAGAGTGAAATGTGATCTATCTTAATATGATGGCACATTTTAATACATATTTAATATGTTCAGATTCCTCACTGATTTTAAAACAGAATACTTAGGGTTTATTCATTTCACTAAGACATATCCAATTTATTCTCTTATAGGAATGATTCATCATGAATCACACATTATAGCAACATTTTAGTCATTTTACACAAATGAAATGGTGAGAACAATGAAAATGAAATGTCACTGTGTTTATTCCATCGTGTTAAATGGAAATTGAAATTCAGATTTCATGTGCAGTTATAGATTATGGCTCATGAAATTAAAATTCCAGCATTTAAGTTTCATATTCGATTGATGAAAATCAAATATGAAATTATGTGTCTATGGGTTTGAAATAAAGCTATTCAGTTTCATTTAAACAATATTTCATTTTTGGAATACAGACTAAATACAGATAGCTTCCATAGCACATATTCATTTCTAATTTTTCATTTCTAGCTTCTCATTTAGACCAGTGATTTGGTATATTGTGTTTATAATAAAGTAGCATATATTAAGTGTGACTGATTAATCTGATGGTTCATCTGGTAGGAAATTCAATTTTTATTACTCATTCCTAACACATCCTCTATTTTCTGTTCTTTAAAAGCCCCTGGAATGACTTACGGTTCACATGTGAAAATCTTTATTGTTCACTTTAAAAATATGCTTATGCAAATATATATATGTTTATATCATAATCTTAAAATACTAGGATATTCAAGAAATAACACAGAGACTCTGAAACTAGATTTGCCTCACCTTCAATAGCTGCCTTATGTGACTGATCATTTCCCCCTCGAGTCATAGACCAATGGTTGTAAAGGCTGAAGATCTCTAACAATGCAGTTTCAGAATATGAGATAGCTGCTTTCATGCCACGGGATAATCAGTTTCCTACTGAAAATATAATTCTTGTTTTGTGGAATGTAGAATTTAAAACCTTTCCCCCACATTTTCATTTCTTACAACTCCTTCTGAAATGTGATTTTTTTTCCTTTTGACTTTTTTCCCCGTATAAATTTTCTTGATGCTGAATGTCAGCATTAGCATTTTCTGGCTCTTGTAGAGGTATCCATTTAGGTTAATGCTTTTGCTGGCCTTGTTTCAGCCAACTGAAGAACTGTAATTGTAATGATTGGGATTACATTAATTTAGAAAAGTGCCATCTTCCATTTGTGAGCATGATTTATACAGCATAAATCAAATTAAAGGTTTTTATGGCCAGTAGATCTCTCTTCTTGGCTCTTGGATTCTGGGATGCCCTGTTATTTAAGGAAGAAGAAAAAGAAGTGGGATGAAAGTAGACAGGACTTCTCAGGAGAGATGAGTCAGGCTTGGCATTTGAAAACTTTGTCACCCATCAAGTGCACTTAACCAGGGTAGTACTTCTGGCTGGCCTTGCCTTTCATTGACGAGGGAGATGGCCATTTTCAGTTTGAGGAGTTCATCTGTTTGGTTGTAGCATGTAATTTAAAGAATTCTTCTTCTTCTTTTTTTTGTTTTCTGTTGATGTGACATGTACAGAGCCCAGAAAGGGGAATGAGGGACAGGGACCTGTTCTGGATAAGTGTCAGGAGAAGAGCATTCTTCGCCTTGAAAATTTAAAACATCTCAGAGAGTTAACCATATTTTTATTTTTCCAGCAAGGGAAATATCTTTTATGTTTGGCCTGTGTATTCTTCTTTGAAAGGAAATTTGGGGTGGGGTGGGGTGGGGAGAGTAGGAGAGACAGCTGCAGAATTACAGGTGGCATTTATATCATTTTTCTTATTACATCATTGCAATGGTACATGACTTGTTCAATTTTTCATGCATGCCTTTTGAATTTGTACATTATTCTGCAAAACAAGTGTTCTGACACTCGACAAAAGGGAGACAGTTTCTTATGTCTTTAAAATAAGATTTTTCACCAACAATGAAAATTCAACTCTTAGGATTCAAAATTGGGATTTTGGCTTAATAAGTGCACAGTTTTCTGATGGGTTTTCTTAAGAGAGAGAAGTTTATGGATTTCTAAAAAATAATAAGGTCCAATAATTAATAGTATTTCATCACACCTAACTTTTGTAGCCATTTCTGTCAAAGTCATAAACATTTTGCAAAAACAGCAGTGAACATAGAAATTCTTGTGTGCTGCATTATAATCTACATTGGCTACATTGGCAAAAAAAGGGAGCTTTGGGGCATAGTGGGTCATGTGTTGGGTTGCAAACTGCAAGATCAGACATTTGAAGTAACCCGAAGCTCCAGGGGAGAAAGAGACTTTCTGCTCCTGTCAAGATTTGCTTCCCCCAAAACCCAGAGGGGCCACTCTGAGTCAGAAACAATAGCTGTGGGGTTTGGGTCCTGTAAAAGAGCCCTGTTAGCACAGTCAGAACAAAACCTGGCAGTTTGAACCCAACAGTTAAGCAAGGGAGAAAGATGTGACAATCTGCTTTGGTAGAGATTGCAACCCTGGGTCACCATGAGAAGCGTTACTCTGTCTTAAAGTGAGTCAGAATAGACGCCACTACAATAGGGTTTTCAATCCTCAGAAAGAAAATAACTTGATTGTTAATGAAAAGCATTTTTAAACCACTTAGTACTTTCAAAATAACAATTCCAATCGTTTGGTTAAATGTTTCCCACAGTTTATTTGCCAATATCTAAAGCAGTGTTTGTCAATATTTGTTTCATTATCAATCTCCTGAGGAGTCTCTTTGGACAGATTTTCTTAATCAGTGTCCCTAGAGCATTTTAATACCATGTATATCTGCTTATATACTATATGCAGGATGGTTTTAGACAACACATGGAAAAAACCCCATTCTTCTTGTTCTACTCTTCTGTGAACTTCTTGAAACCCCTTCTTCATGTCTCTATGCTTTACAAAGTTAATGCTCAATGTCTAAGGCTATTTATTCTTCCGACAAAGAGAATTTGCCCCATGGAGGGCAGGGAATACCACCTCCTGAGGGGACTGAGAGTTCCTGGGCTAGAGTAGGCTCCTTTTTGTTCTAAGATGAGAGATTGCAGCTCATTTTCTTTATGGTGAAGTGACCTGGTGGTGTTGTCAGATAAGCATTGCTCTTATAACTAAAAGGCTAGTGGTTCAAAGCTACTAACCACTCCTTTGAAGAAAGATGAGATTATCTGTTCTTATAACAATTTATAACTGCAGAAATCCCTACATGTTGCCTCTGTAAGTTGGATTCCACTCAAAAGCAGTGGGTTTTTTTGTTTTGCTTTTTTTGTTTGTTTAAATCAGCAGTTCTCAACCTGTGAGTTGTAAGCCTGTTGGGGGTGGGGGGTGTCACACGATCCTTTCATAGGGGTCACCCGATTCATAACAGTAGCAAAATGATAGTTATGAAGTAGCAACGAAGGTGATTTAATGGTTGATGGGGAGGGGAGTGAGGTGTCACTACAACACAAGAAACTGTATGAAAGGGCCGTGGCGTTCGGAAGGTGGAGAATGACTGGCTTAAATAATTGTCTGTTTTTTCTAGGAGGACTGATAGCATGGTACTTAAGGGCTGGGCTGCATCACCACTCTGCTGGAGGGAGATGTGGCAGGCTGCTTCCAGAAAGACAGGCAACCTTCAAACCCCAAGGGGTACTTCTACTGTGCCCTGTAAGGTTGCTACGAGACAGATGGACTCAATGACAATAAATTTGGGCTATTGATTTTCTTGCTCTTTCCAGTGACTGTGAAGGATCTTTTAACAAATGATTGAATGCCTGGAATCTCAAAGACTTGAAGATAATCAAGTCACCATTCAGCGCAGAAACAGCAAAGTCCACATGCAGGAAGCACACCAGCATGCGTGATCAAGAGGGGCCGAAGGGTGTAGATATCGAGCACCAAAGAACAAGAATCACATCATTACATAGGAGGAGGAGAGCAGGGTGGGGACCTAAGGCCCACTGGTGGGTAATTGGTCACCCTTTTACAGGGGAGACACGGGGAGGAGACAGACCAGTCGGGGGGCAGCCAGGCAGTGATGATGCATACAAGTTTCCTCTGATTCCTGAAGTCTTCCTCCCTGTCCCCCAACCATCATGGTCCCAACTCTACCTTGCAAATCCAGATGGACTGGAGAAGTCACACTGGCATAGAGGGGAGCTGGAGATATGGGGAAACCAGGATGGATGGGCCCCTTCGGGCCAATGGTTAGAGTGGAGATACTGGAAGGGTGGAGGGAAGAGAAACGGAACCAACATCAAGGATATATACACAAGCTCTTATTTGAAGGATGGGCATCAAAGGAGTGGGTTGGGGGAGAGGTCGGGCAGTGTACGATATGACAAAACAATAACAATGCATAAACTATTGAGGGTTGGAGGGTAGGAGAGACCAGGGGAAGAGGGGAAGGAATGGATAAGCAGATACTAGGGGCTAAGGGGAAAAAGGTGGACGATCGGAGAACAATAATAGAAGTGGATATGTGAGGGTGCTTGACGAGTATGCTTATTTATATATTGTGAAAAATGATGTATGAGCCCCTAATAAAATGGTTGAAAAAAAAAGATAGAATACTGGATAGGTCCCACCAAGCTCATGGTTTAGGGCTTTTGGCAATAATTTTAAGAAATGATATTATTATTAAAAAAAAAACAGCCATAGGAAACTGTATGGAGCACAGTTCTACTCTAACACACAAAGTCTCTCCAGGACTCAGGGTCAACTGGACAGCAACTGCTCTTTTAAAGTATGACTTCATGATCTAGTTTTAATTTGCCCTAGTTTTTATTATTTTCTGCTTTGTTTTGGATTGTGGTCTTTTGCTGTGTTTTATTTTGTAATTGCTTTTTGTGTGGGGGGGTATTTTTGGGGAGTATCACTGCCCTCTGGTGGGACTAGGAGGTCCAGTCTTGCTCTTGGAGAGCTGCTTCTGGATTTGAACCACTAACCCAGTGGGCCACAGTCCCACACACAACCATTACGTCAGCAGGACTCAGCCCCGGGTGGTGTGGTGTGGTATTTTTTAAAAAAAACTATATATGACATCCAGGATAGGTAAATCTATAGAGATACTGACTGGATTAGTAGTTTCTGCGGGTTATGGCAGAGCGGAGGTTGGTGGGGATGTGGTGCAGGGGGAAGAACAGGGAGTTCAAAGGGAGCCATACTACTTCTGAGCAGAAGTAGTGTTGTTGCACAGAAAGGACAGAAAGGAACGTAAGGAA
>PVJH01003945.1:0-45993 GCA_004026705.1 Nesogale talazaci
TTTTTTTTTTTTTTTTGTAACTTTTCCATGTCCAACTGTTATCTGCAGGCAAAAAAACATAACATCAAATATAGGATGTTTGCTGGATAATTTCCCCAAGTAATCTTCTTATCATGCCGCTGTCCTGCTTGAGGAGCCCTGGTGGTATAGCAGTTACACAAAGTGTGGGAGAAAGAGGCACTTCCTACTCCTGTACAGAGCTACAACCTGGAAACTCACCGGGGCTGGGAGTCAGCATTAATTCACTGTCCGGGGACTTGGTTTGGCTTTATCCTGGTTAAAGGGCTTTATTGCTAGTCATTGCTGTGGAGTCAACTCTGACTTGGTGGGGGGGGGGTACCATGTGTGCAGAGTAGAACTGACTGCTTCATAGGGGTCAAGACTGCGACCCTTCAAAGCAGATCATCAGGCCTGTCTTCCGAAGCGCTTCTGGTTAGGAGGGAAATGTCAACCTTTTGGCGAGTAGTGGACCCTTAATGTTTGCATCATTGAGGGACGCTAGCAGCAAGTGTTCTTCTCTCAGCTGCACCAATGCCAGATTGCTGTTTCCGGAGCCGCAAACCTTCCGTAACACTCATAGTTACCCAGTTTTCTTTCTCATTCTTCCCATAGAGTACCCCTGCACTCAGATGCTTTTCAAGCTACTTGAAATTGTTATAATTTGTGCATACTATTCCCCTCGCCCCCATTATCTTTTTCCCCAGCAACAGCCCTATCAACCTGGCTCATAAACTTTCTCACTCGCGATTCTCCCCTTTACTGGATGTATTTACCCATATAGCCCTTTCACCCACCCAATAAAACATCCAATTCACTACCACTCAGTTGAAGCCCACTCATCAGGACCCTGTAAGGCAGGGAGGAACCTTACAGTGACTGGATAAAACAGAGTAGAACTGCCCCTGCTGCACCTGCTTACCACAGTGGAAAGCCTGGTCTTTCTCCCGCTGAGCACTTGGTGGTTTTGAATCGCTTGACATGGTGGATCACAGCTCAACATCCAACCACTATACCACCAGAGCTCCACATACATCCCCCATGTAACCAGTTTTATGTCAGAGCCTCTCAATTTAAGGCGTAACTTACTTAGTGGTGGGCTTCTTCATCACCATCATCATTCAACTTCAAAACTATTTTTGAGTCCTTACCCCAAGGATAGGAACAAGGTATCCTGAGAGCACACTGGTTAGCCCATTTGGCTGCTATCCTAAAGGTTGGTGGTTCAAACACACCCAGTTGCTCCATGGGAGAAAGACCTGGTGATGCCCCCCATAAAGATTACAGAATAGGAAACCTCATGGGGTCATTCTAGTCTGTCACCTGGGGTTGCTATGAGATGAAAATCTACTCAGTGGACACTTAAAAGCAATAGGGGAGGACTGGTCCGACAGAGCAATGTAAGACTCCTTCCAGTTACCTTTCTTTGCACCTGCCAATTCTACTTACATAAAGTCATACCAGAAGTTAGTAATATGCTATAAGATGATGACTCATCTGAACTACCCCATCTATGCTTCATACCTTATGATCCTGAATTAGGGAGCTGTGGGTGGGGGTGTTGTCTAACCAGAAGACCTGATGGCATAGTAGTAGGTTACATGACAGGCTGGTAATTACCAGGTCAGCAGTTTGACACCACCAGTTGTTCTGTGGAAGAAAGACAAGACTTTCTACTCTTGTAAAGAGCTACAGTTAGAAACCTACAGAGGCAGTTCTGTTCTGCCTTATGGAGGGAGTCGCTGTGAGTCAGAATCAACTTGATTTCAATGAATTTGGCTTTTGGATTTTTGTCCTATGTGCTGTTGCTATATGCTTTACTGTCATCTGGACTGATTAACTGTGAGTCACGACAGATTCAATAGCAGTGGGGCAGGGGGAGGAGCGTCTAACTGAAGCAGGTCTGGTGGACTCCTTCCATTGGAGAAAGATGAGGCTATCTGCTCTCATTAAGATTTATAGGATCTTGGGCTGAGCCCCGGTGGTGTAAGTGGTTGAGTGGGGAACTGCGGCCCGCAGGCTTGGCAGTTCAAAACCAGCGGCTGCTCTCAGAAGCGGCACTGGGTAGTGCCCGTGACCACCAGAGGCAGTGATGCCCACACACACACACACACAAAGATTTATAGAATCTCTGTGAGTCAGAATGAATGTGACGGCAGTGACTGAGTTGGGGTGTGTGTGAGTCCTCCAGTTCCAGCTCCCCATATTTCCCTTCCCCCCGTGAACCTCTAATACTTTACAAATTGTTATTGCTTATTCACCTTGTACACTGTTCAATGTGTCCCTTCACTCATTTCCTTGTTGGCCGTGCCCCAGAGCGGTTATATGTAGATCCCTGTAATTGGTTCCCCTTTTCTACTCCACCATCCCTCCACCCTCCCAGTATCACCGCTACCATCACTAATCCCGAGGGAACATCTGTCCTAAATTCTCCATGTTTCTGATTCCACTGTACATCCCCTGTTCTGGCCAGACTTGTCTGGTAGAACTGGGAGCATGATGGTGGGAGGAAGCATTTGAGAACTAGAGGAAAGATGCATATTATTTATAATTTATAAATATATATTTATTGTCAGATGCATATTATTTATAATTTATAAATATATATTTATTGTCATTTATAATGACATAATTTTAGTTTTTTTGATGCCTGACACCGGATCCCTTCAACAGCTTGTGATCACATGGGCTGGTGTGCTTCTTCCGGGTGGGTTTTGTTGCTTCTGAGCTGGATGGCCGCTTGTTTACTCAAGACTTTAAGACCCCAGATGTTGTATCTTTTCATAGCTGGGCACCATCAGTATTCTTCACCACATTTGCTTATGCACATGTTAGTCTTCAGTGATTGTGTTGGGAAGGTGAGCATCATGGAATGCCAATTTAAAAGAACAAAGTGTTCTTGCACTGAGGAAGTACTTGAATGGAGGTCCAATGCCCATCTGCTGTTCTACTAAGGATATTGGAATTTTTGCATGAACTCTTTGCAAAAAGAGTGACACCAGCCGTCAGGCCACACTTTCCCCCGCCTATGTAACTTATTGTCAGGTGTTTAAGGTTCTGGAACTAGACTGCTTTGGATTTTAATTTTACCCCTTTGTAGGTCTCTGTATTCTGGGCAAGCTGTTTAGCTTCTCATACTTCACATTTTTCACCAGTGTAACAAAGATGATGGGCTTATGGTAAAAGTTAACTGAGTTAATAATAAATGTTGACGTAGAATTCTGCTACTATCATATTGTTTATTTCTTCACCTAAAATGTAACTCCACGAAAGAGCTCTTCTTTCAGGTTTTGGCATTTTTGCCACTTTTATTCCACATATGTCTCTAGCATATAGAATAGTGTATGCTTTAAAATGAAGAGTGAATAAACATTAAATGAACAAATGAAGCCACCCACCACTATTATTTGTACATTTCCAGTGTTATACTCTTGTAAAGTGTCACTGTGCTGCTGGGTGAACCATGGGGGCGTGGGGGGAAAGGAGGACACACACCTGGGCCGAGGGCTTTACGACTCGCGAACTCATGTTTCAGCCATCACGTTGGGGCGCGTTAGTTCGGTAGGTGACCAGTATGCCCCCGGAATGGAGTTATATATACCCAAACGGTCCCTGGCAGAAAAAAAGGTTCCTCACCCCGGCGCGACGTTCTCAGGGACAACCGCGTTGCACTCCTGGGGAAGCCCACCGCGGGCAGCGCCAGGTAGCGCGCTCCGAACACCTGGCGGGGAAGCCCCATTACGCATGCGCACCGGCGAGGCGGGCCGCGCTCCCAGGAAGTTCCGCGCAGGCGCAGAGCACCCTCCTCTTGGGTTCCTTCCTGCCGCGCTACCCGGAAGCGTCTGCTGGTCTTCCTCCCCTCGCGGGTTCCAGCGCTGCGAGCCGGGCGGGCTGGGCGAGGAGGCGGGACTCATAGGCGCTGCCACCGCCACCGCCCCTCCGCCACTTCCAGCTGTCGCCCAGCCGCCGCTCTCTGGGTGAGTCCGCCCGCGGAGCCGGCGGCGCCAGGTGCGTTCAACCTGCCCGGCCCCGTCCGCCGCCACCGTAGCTGTCCCGGGCCCCGCGCCCCGTTGCCGAGATGGCGACGCGCTCCTGCCGGGAGAAGGCTCAGAAGCTGAACGAGCAGCACCAGCTCATCCTGTCCAAGCTGCTGAGGGAGGAGGACAACAAATACTGCGCCGACTGCGAGGCCAAAGGTAGGGCGGGCGTCGCCGCCCCGGGCCCGGCTGGGCCCGCCTGCCCGGTGACCTTCTCCCCGGCTCGGCGCCGGCGCCCCTCCCGGGCCGACCGGACGCCGCGGCTGCGCCCGCCGGGCCGGGGCCCGGGGAGGGGCAGGGAGGGGAGGAGGACCCGGGGCGCAGACGCCCCCCGCCTCTGCCGTGGGACACGGCGAGGTCAGACTCCTGGGTTTCCCCGCCCGTGTTGCCACCCTGGGACCCTCCACTGGGCCGGGGCCGAGCCGAGGTTGGGGGCGGCGGCCTGGGTCGTGCTCAGGGTTAAAGGGGTCACCGGTACCCCCCCCCCCCCATGGGCGGGGCGTCCCTTGGGTGTGGGTCCCCGCCGCGGCCTTTGCCCACCACCACGTCCTCGCTCTCGGGGCTCACCCGCGCGGGCTCCCCGGTGGGGCTTAGCTGCTGTCCGCCTGTCTAGTTTCTGTGCAGGGCTCTTCCGTTTGCTTCCAAAAGGGGAGCGGTTCTCTGAGGTGGGGTGGCGTGTTCCCTAATAAAATGATCGGCGTCGGTCGATCGCCCCTCGTCGGAGAGGTGGTGTTTCTCAGTCAGGTTATTAGCCCGAGTGAGGAGGAATTCCCTTGCACGAGTCCCTGGGCTTAGGCGCCTGGAGATTGTCACAGATGCTCTCCGACCCGCCGGTTTTGGAGAAGGATTTGCGGGCATCAGTTTGTGTGCCACAGGAACGTGGAAGGTTCACTCCAGAGGTCCAGAAGTGGAAAAAAAAACCCCTAATTTTAGTTTATTCAGTTGGAAGTGTTTCTGCCTCAGCCTTTGAAATAGATACTCGCTATTTTTAGCCCATATGTTTTGGGTTTGGAGATCTGATTTATATTTAATGCCTTCTAAGTAACCTCGAAGGGAAAATGTTTCGGAGATTTTAAGAACGAACATCTCTCTTGGTTAGGAAAAAAGCTTGTTTTGGAAATTGTTTTATTCATTCTGCGAGAAAGAGATAGTTCTCCCAGGCAGGAGAGTCAGTGCTTGGGAATGGCATTTATGACTCCAGCTTTATTTGATTTAGACTTTTCCTGAAGCTGTATTCTTAATACCATATAAATGATTCATGTTTCAGTTGACACGCAGCATCAGCCAGTGACTTTGTGATCACAACAGATCCTGGGTTATTGGATCGAGTGGGGATACTGGGACCAGACCATATGCTGAAGTGTTTTCGACGGCCTATTAACTAGACCAGTCTTTATTTGTTTTGGGCACCTTTTTTTGGTATGATGAGTTAAGAAAACAGTATGCCTGATTCTTGTAGTCATATTTGTGACACCTGATTCTTGGTTTTGTGTGTGGTTATTTGGAAATACTGTTTGGTATTGAAAGCCATGTACTCATCCTTCATCTGTCACACTCTGAAGGGGCCTTTGAAGGCCAGAATAAAGAAAGGAGCCGAGCTCATACAGGATGCAATGTTCTCACTTGGGGAACTATAATAATATGGTTATAGAAATGCTAGTGAACACGAAATCCATTTGAGAACTGAGTAGTGTCAGTTTCAGGAATTACATGTTAGGAACAGAGATAATTTGACAATAATTTGTGTTCAAGTGGCCCTCAAAAAAGTACTTTATTAAATTAGGTTTCACTAGCGCTTCCCAAAATAATTTATAAACTTTTATTAGAGAGCCATCACTTATCACATGTTAGCACTTTTCTTTTGGGGGAAAGGGAGGAGAGTCATGTACTTTGCAAACTAGGGTGAAAATTTTACCTCTTCCAACCTTGAGGAATAGGAAGTATTAGTTTTATTCATTATTTGCATTGATCCCTCCAGCATATATCCCTTAGCACCACAGTCCGTAGATACACACTGAGTGAATAAAAGAAGACCAAAACGCTTTTTTTTGGATGTTACTTTGGTTTACTCGGTTTTTGAGAAGTGGAGGGAGTGAGGCGAGAATAGTATTAGAAGTTCAAGAGGGCGTGAAGATTACAGGACGAAAAGATTGGTTCTTTGGTTGCTGCTAAATCTAGAGTAATGTTAATATGAACATATACTTTTTTTCATGATTTTATATTCTTTCAGGAAAAAATATATCACAATCAGAGCTACTTACTGGTTTAATTAAGCTTTTGTAGTTGTAATCATTGACATACTAGACAGAAATTGGACCCTTTGTAAATTTAAATATATATTGTAGATTTGCACCAGAACCCTCTTATTATACAGTTCTTGGCTTATTACATGAGTCTTGGATCCATTGCTACTTAAATACTAAGTGTGAGAGTACATGTAGTTAGTAATTCTGATTCAATGTACGTCTAAAAGGCATGCTAAGGCTTTAGTCTGCAGTGCAGTTATTATAAAGAGGTTCCATTCTATATATATGTATTGCTATTTCCTCTGGGTCCAATGAACTACATAGCCTTTCATGTACTTTGAAGTTATTCTTCTGGTTACCTTTCATTCATGTAAGGGATGCTGCTTTAGTTTTCTGTCACGGAATGCCATTTCCTCTGACCTTTGAGGGCTTGTACACAACCGAAGGATAGAGTAGACTAGAGATGCCCTGTTTTGTTGGCAGAGGTATGCCAGTTGGGCTTTAACATTTTCTTACTGAGTCATGAGTGTGTGTCTCCTAAATCGACAGTCCTTAGGAAGTAGAAGGACAAAAGGATAGCATAGGTGCCAGCGTTTTCTGCTCTCGAATCTACACTTTCCAAATATGTTGAGCAATTATAGAATAAGAACAGCCAGATGGAGTCGCGTTTCTCTCCGGCTGCCTTCGTGACTGGGGGAGTTTTAAGCAGCTCTGTTGGTTATTGGAAGCACTTCATGGGAGCTTGTGGGCCCCTTGTCCTGAATCTTCTTTTGTACTTAGCATAATCATCATTAAACCTCAGTTAAATAATTACTGGATGGCTTCTATTCCTGTTGAACTATAGCTGCAGGAGAGAAGAAGCCATACCGTCCATGCTTACAGCTGTATCTCTAAGACCATGTGTGGCATATGGGAGGTGGATGCAACTCAGCAAATGTCTTGAGTGAATGAATGAGCACAGTTGGGGGGCAGGTTGTGTAAAATTGCACATTGAGCGAGGGAGTGTGGAGTGACCCTGCTTGGAAATATTCACAGGAGTCTCATTTGAATTTATGGTAGGTTCTGAAGATGGGATAGAATTTCACCAGATGGAGAAAGAATGAAAGGACACATTCAGTTGCATACACAGACACAGGTGTGAAAAAAGAACAGGCGTTCTTTTTTTTTTTTTCCCCCTCACATCACTGCCCTGGTGTAGGTGTTATTTTCATATGTCTCCTTTTGTCTTTACATTTTCTTTCAGCATAGTCAGATTTGGGGTGCCAGAGCAGGTGAAGGGCTGGTGGAATGGTGTGGCACTCTAAAAAAACTTAGAAGTAGTTCAGGAGTGGTCCAAACAAGAGAACTAAAACAAACACATACCAACTCAAGGACAGATCATTTGCGCCACCACCCAGGATTCCTTGCAAGAGAGTAAGAAGAGCTGAAGGAACTTAATGCAATTAAAGTCAGGGTTCAGGGCAGGAAACAGAACCATTGTAACTATTTTTAGTTGAAAGGAATGTAAGGAATCAGGTACTTATAAAAACATTGGAAGGGCTGGAAGAACAAAGGCAGGGATCCACTATTGGACCTTATGTTTCAAGACCACACTACTGCCTCTGCTCTTAACAGCTGTGGCTGTGTCTCACCTGAAAAGCAAGACTACTGAAGAGGGAACAAGCTCTGGTTGCTCCATGTTATCATACACTTTTGTCAGTTGCCCCCCTGTAGGAACAGAGCACTTGCGTGTCAAGTCTCCTTCAGGTGCACACAGTTAGCAGAACATAATTTATGTCCAGCACATTGTCTGCAAGAGGTTCTTAGCCTTCTAGCCACTTCAAAAAATAGAGGTGTGAAATGGAAATTGTGAGGGCCAGTTCAAGTGTCCAACATAGGCAGTGGAGATGGGAAAGTGGATTGGATATGTTATTTACTGGAAATCCCTGTGTTCTTCATCATCTCTGTCTATTCCTTTTGAGGGAAGGGCATCCTGTAAGGATGTGCTGCTTATGGTCACACAGACGGTGCCAGTTGTGATTTAACTAAGGTTTGTAAGACTCAAAACATTGGTGCTCTAAGTGCCTTTACTTTTGTGACATTAGGGTTTGTAGCTGTCAATGATTTTGATGTTTTTAGCAAGGAGCCCATGTGGCATTGTTGAGTAAGCATTGGATGCTAACTGAAGGCTGGCAGTTCAAATCCACCAGCTGCCAAGCAGGAGAAACATGAGGCTATCTACTCCCATAAGATTTACACACTGAGAAATCCTGTGAGTTGGCATTAATTAGGTGGCAGTGTGTTGGGTTTGATGAGTAGATGAATGGTAAATATTTGTGAAAGCAGTGGTCTGTGGGTAAAAATGTTGATTATCTTTTCCCCTTGTCTTTTAATAAGAGGCTTATATTTATTTATTTGTTTACCTTTAGCTTTTACTTGTGAATTAAAACAGATAATCAGTATATGTTTAACAGTTCTGTTTCATCCCTTTCGCTTTAGTACCCTAAACGTATCATTACTTAACCACATCTTCCCTGTATTTTCTATGTCCATCTCTTCTTTCCTAACACTTTCTAGTATTCGTGAGTAAATGTTGCCTGTGATTGGTGTTCTAACACGGGTGAGTTCAGTTCCAGACCAAAAGTGTGACCATAGTCTTGGGAGTTCCATCAGTCCTCAGTCCAACCAGTTAAGTTAGTCTCTTTTATAGTTTGGAGTTTAGTCCTGTGTCATTTCTCCCCTCCCCCCGCCTCCACACACACACACAACCTTCTTTTTGACCTTTTCAGAGAGTAGTGGTCGTGGTTGGTGGAAACCATATAGTTCTTCTGGTCTCAGGGTTGTGGGGACTGCTGTTTATGTGGTCTATTAGCCTCAATACGTTGATTGTGATCTACTCATTGATCACAAATATAGTGTGGGCAGATTGCATGGCATTAAAAACATAGACTTAAGCCTATCATTAGTCTGGTCACTTTTACACCGCAGCCAATCAGAGGCAGTCTTAGATGTCAAATGCTTGCGCAAACAACTAAGCTAAGTACAGCAAAACTGACAAGCTAAGATATTGCCAATTTGTAGGCCTTTTTTTCCCTCTTAAACATAAGAAAGGTTATTAAAATGAGTGGCGGAGCTGGACTAAGTAAGAAGACAAAAACATATCATTTTCTTACAGAATGGGAGATTTTGACACAACAAGCTTACGTTCAGCTGAAGTCCAGAACGCATGAACAGTTCTAATTTGCTCGCAAAGGGAAAGTACCAAACATGAGAAAATGTGCTATCTCCTTAACTGCATTATTCAGCTCTACTTATTTATGTGAGTCAACCTTTCCCTACATAAAGATCATTAAGTTCAAGTACCGTTCCACCATGACTGTTGGTCATTTGGAAGTGTGTTGAGGCTGGCTGTCAGAAGCTACTGTCTGGACTATGCATCCCCGGCTCATTCTATTCAGTGCAAGTAATCTGAGTAAACTCAGGAAATGACAAACAATGTACATAGTTATTTGTATCGTGTTGTGCAATGTGGACTCATGCAATTATGCACGGTACTTAAACATACATTGTACGTATAAAGAATTATCAAAACGTTTATGAATGTAATAAAAATAAATAAATGTGTTTTGCATTTGTGTAGTTGGTAAATTATGTTGACGTAAGCATTTTTTTGTTTGTTTGTTTTGGGCATCACTGCCCTCTGGTGGTCGTGGGGGCTGCCCAGCGCTGCTCCTGAGAGCCGCCGCTGTATTTGAACCGCCATGCCCGCACCGTACTCAACCACTTACACCACCGGGGCTCAGCCCTACTTAAGCATTTTATAAGTAGCTCGCATGCTGAAAAAGTGTGAGCTCGCCTGGTCTAATTGTTTCCATATATCTCTAAGTTTTCTTTGTCCTTTCTTCTAGCTGGGGAAAGACCAATAGTTGCACCACAGATGACTAGTTACAAGTTGTTTTGTTTTCCTAAACGGTTTTATTGACACTTCATCCACATATCATGAATTCATTGATTCAGTCATATCAAGAAGAGTTGTACAGTCATCACAATCAGTTTTCCTTGTAGTTAATGTTATTTCTATAGAATTTTTAATTGTGGCAAAAATATACACAACAAAACTTTCAAAAGCTTCTACATGAAAATACAGTTTCATTGAGTACACTCTTCATGTTGTGCAACCACTATTGATATCCTTTTCTCACAGATTTTCAAGATACTAGTAAACTGCATACTAAAGTAGATTATACAACATTGTCTTTGTGAATTATGGCAGTTGTCTGTGGTGTCCCCGGAGACAATGGACCTGATGCCCTAGGCCTAGTGACTCAGTCCCTTGAAATGTTTGATTATACCTAAGAAGTTTTTCTAACTTTGCCTTCTGTATGTTCTGCCACATTCATGGACATATTTGCAACAGAATTCAATATAGATATACAATGTCCTTTGTCAAATCTTTGTATGCCTGCTTATTCCTACTTTTTCTTCCATACCTGGTCACAATACGTTTCTTTTTTCTTTTTTTTTTTTTGGCATCACTGCTCTCTGGCGGTGGGAGTAGGAGGCCCAGCCCCACTGCTGGAATTGAACCTCTGTCCCAGTGGGCCGCAGTCCCGCGCACAAACCACTACGCCACCAGGGCTCAGCCCCACAATACGTTTCTATCCAAGCATCTACTTGTCGATCACCACTCTTGCTGGATTATTTACATGATAGCATTTCTGTTGATGGGTTTTTATTTAAACTACAATAATTATATATAAACAAGGTGTTAAATGTTTTAGCATACTGTGCCATTTTTATGGCCTGTACTAATATTTTTAAATGTAGGTAGCTTCACTTTCACCCCTGCCCCCAATGTATTTCATGTTTGGTTTTCATCTTGGTACCTGTTAATGGAAGTTTGGTTCTGAGCAGCAGACACTTACTAGCCTTTGGGTTTTTAATGCAACACACTTCCTCTAGTGCAGGAAGATATCATGCTTTCCATTCCAGAAAAAGCCTTTGCCAGAGTGGCCAACCCTAGCCCGGAAGGAACATGCGTACACACCCTGGGCTGGAGAGGCCACTCAGGTTAGTGAGGTCAGACGGATGCATTGAGTCTCACTACCCAATTGTCTGGCCACCACGTACTCAGGCCGCTTATGTCTTGTGCCCATACAAGTGTTGTGGGGCTAATGTGAGAGCCATGGCTGTAGAGATGTCACATGTTCCTCTCTCAGGGTGGATCTGAGAGCGTGGCTACTGGGGGACCTTGGAGGGCAATGTGCATCCACATTTGTAGCTGGCATGGCAGAACCTGTGTGCATGTGAGCAGTGACACCTGCCTGCTGTGGGACTAGCAGCCCTGCTTGCAGCCCTTTGCCTTTCTCTGGCGAGACATATCCGGATGCTGATTGCCAATAAACAGCTCCACTATCAGGCCTGGCCGAGAACTGCCCCAGTGTAAAAACACTTTTAGATGTTTGTTTTCCAATTACTGGGGCATTACAAATGCCTATCTATAGCTTCTTTTTATTATTTGTTTTTCATCTATGACTTCTTGACCATGACTAATACCTTTATTTTATATACATGATCAAAAATAAAATTTACAGGCTATTGAACGAGGTAGAAATTCCCTTAAGTGTCAGGAGATGAGTAGTACCTGTATGGTCGTTCAAAGCCACAAGTTCTTAACGTATGATCATCATTTTTGGTGTGTGTGTGTGTGTGTGTGTGTGTCACTATTGGTGGGAGGTGGTGGGGTGGTGAAGGGTGTATAAAGAGGAGTGTGGAGAGTATTGAAAGCTGTTAGTAGATTTCAGGGACCTGTCTGGAAGCATACCAGGTGATTTTTCAGGCATATCCCTTTTAACTCCTTGTAGAGATTTACTGTGCTTCAGATAAAAGAATATGTATTACGCAGCATTTAGCATACACAGATACCACTGTTCTCATCATTTTAAAGGTTTACGACTTGTCAATGAAGATGTAGATACTTTATATTAAAAAGTTGCACATAGAATGAGCCCATATATCTAAAAATATGTTCCATCAGCCTAAAAGAATATTTTAGCATTTGCTGAGATTATATTTATATTCAAGTCTGCATTAATAATAAGTTTTTATTGTGGTCTGGGAGAGAGCATGTGTCTGAAAATAGAAAACTATGTATTGGGTGTGTATTTTTCTGGGGAATATCCTCAATATCTTTTAAATGAATTTCCAAAGATTTAATAATCATTGCTGATGATAAGCTGCCTTTTAAGGGACAACTATTTGCCTTTTTGCCTGGAGTAAAGAAGAGGGAAGAAAATCAGACTGAACGAAACAATTAATGGACCACATAGACCACAGCCTCCACTGCTCGGAGATCAAAAGAACTGGATTGTGCCTGCACAACCTGCACACTCTGATCAGACTTTTTCCATGAACTTTTTTTAAATGAGCGTCTTGAAGGTCCCTCATATTTTTTTCATTATATTATTCATTTTCTTTGGATGATGCAGATGATTAACAAAATCAGCTGATAACCAAATGTTTGATGGTTCAAGTCTACTCAGAGATACCTTGAAAGAACTTCATGGAAACCTATTTGTGAAAAAAATCAGCTCTATGGAGTGCAGTCTACTTTTGACACATGGGGTTACCATGAGATTGAATCAGCTCTTAGGTAACTGTTTTCTTTGTGTTTTTTAAAATTGCGTAGTACATGCTGGCTTCTCAGTTTGTCCTGTTTAACTCTTGTGCCTACAACTCAGAAAGCAGGTAAAAGTTGTAGTGGCTTACACTGCCTGACTTTACCAGGCTGAGGTGATAATCTGACCTCTGAAATCAGGAATTCAGTCTAGGAAATCTAGCTTCATAGTTCATGCTATGAACTCCATTAACCATGTGTTTAATAAATTGGTAAGTAAAATAAAAGTTTTCATAGTTGAAAAAATTAGATAGAAAAAATTACTCTGGGAAAAGGAATAAGATATTTCTCAAGAGATTATCAAATATGGAAAATGTTTCTTTTAGTGCACCATTTGTCATTCAATAACACAACCATCATAACAAAGCTTGTTAAACAAGAAATTCTTCATAAATTAAGACCATTGACAGATTCTCTGTAATTTTTTTGGTCTTCCATATATCATCTTTATTTTTGTTCCTGCAGTCATGACCTTAGGTCAGGTATTGTCTATGTATTGTTTCTAGTCATAAGAACAGTATGATAGAATTGGAAGAACATTGGCAAGGTTAGTAAAGCTAAGTTTGAGATCAACCTTTGATGCTGACTTGTGTCAATTGGTGACAATTGATCCTTTCCTCACTAAGCCTTATTGTAAAAATTTATTTTGCCATCTTCTGTTTTATTTCCTGAGTCGCATGATTCTTGTTACCTTCTTGTCAGTATTTATTATTACTCTTTCATTTTAATAATTTATTGTTGAGTCTATATTTTTTATTCTCATTACACTTTGGATTGTGATCAAAACTCTTTATTTTTTTGATTAAAACTATAAGCTTTTAAAACATTTTTCTTGATAACTTAGATCTTGCCGAATAAATTTATCTGGTAGTACCTTTAATTTTATCTCAGACCACATCCTATAACTCAAAAGGGCTTTTCACTGTTTGAAGAGTGGTTTTGTTTGAAACATCCATTGCAAAACTTTCTTGGAATAATTAGAGTAAATTAGAGTAAATTAAATTAGAGTTGAAGAGAAATCACTACCACTTTCAATCAGCTATTACATCTAGAACCATCCTTTATTGACTATTTTTAAAAAATCACCTGCAAGTCTGTTACATTTTCAACCACCTATGTGCATTTCTGAATGGTAGTACTTTCTACCAAATTGTTCAATTCCAGCTAGCATTTAACCAATTCTGTATAGAACAAAAACCACACCAAGTCCAGTAGTGACCTTGCAACCTCGTAAGACAGGGCTGCAATTTTGGGAATTCTGGGAAGAATAGTGCCGCATCTTTGTCCCTTGGAATGGCTGGTGAGTTTAACCTTTTTCGTTAGTAGCCAACTTCTTTACCAGTGTGCCACCTATGCTCCTTGTTCTATATAGAAATTCTTTCCTCCCTGCATCACTGCCCTGGTGGGAGTAGGAAGCTTAGTCTTGCTCCTGGAGAGCTGCTGCTAGATTTGAACCACAGTCTGTGAGCCACAGTCCCGCACAAAACCACTGTACCACAAGAGCTTAGTTTATAGAAATTCTTTTAACTGTTATTTTATTTGCAGCAATTTAGATAAGGTGCAATACTAATTTCATGTTCACATATTTTCATAAATGCGAGAACTTTGAAAGTCAAAATGGAGCACTAAGAACTTTCTAGTAACCCTCCATTTTCTCCCTCCCCTCCCTCAATTTTAGTCTCCCATTTTTTAGTGTCCCATTTTATTAGGGAACCAAATGATTACTATTAGGTGATTGATAGACTACAGATGTCTGTCTGTCATTGATCGTTTTTAAAGAGTGTGCTTTCTGGGATCACTGACTTTGAGTGACCAGCTCAGACTTACAGGGAAAATAAAGGAAATTTAAAGAATTCTGTGGGAAAACATATTAGAGTAGTTGTATCTTCACTGTAGAAATATTGCCTAAAAATGTTATGCTTGTAGATTTTTTTTTTTAATCTTCAATGTAGGACCATTCCTGAAAATTTACTGCTTTGAGATTAAAAAAATTCTTGTTTAATTTTTTTCCGGTAGAAAATGATAATGGTGCATGGTGTTAAAAAAGCTAGCAAACTTTTATTGAGGGGAAATTGTGAGAACAGGTCTGGCACACAGGGTGAGGTTGCAGGAGTCAACAGACTCCGGAGACCAGGCTTGATGGCACAGATCTGACTTTATGACCGTTTTTTGCAAGGCTTATAAATGCTTTATTAACCAATCAAATAACTTCTTTCACCTTCTTCCTTGACATCCTTATATGGTTACAGGTTTGCAACATGAAAGACAATAGTACCACACTGTGGGCCATGTAAATGAGGTGCTTTGATGAGGTATGTAAATGAGGTGTAGTTGACAGAACCAGCACCTCCAGTTGTCTTACAGGATTAATTCGCCCAATCACATTACAGGACCAACCACCCAATTGTATCATAGGATTTTAGTGTCTACTTAAATTACAGGATATTGCTGTCCAATTGCATTACAGGATCTTAGCCATACGTATTATGGGGAAACTAGAAGCATTCTGATAGGCTGTGTTTCAGAGGTCAAAGCAGAAGGTTGTCAGGTGAGCTGGCCTGGGGACTTATTTGCTTCAAGACTGGAGTTTTTTCCAGGAGTCATGGAGCTTGGGTTCCAGCTACCAAAAGGTGTGGATTACTTACTCAGCGGCATCCACCTAACTCAAGACCAGAATATTCCAGGAGACTTGGAAGCATGGGTTCCAGCTACCTAAGATTGTGGATTACTACTCAGCTGCTTCAAGACTGCTCCAGGAGGCGCAGCAACATCCTGCACTTTCTACGCCTTTCCACCATATTCACAGGTCCTACCAGGCACGCCCCCACATGAAAAGACAATCACTGGTGTTTTAGTGTCCTATTGCTGTTGTAACCAATCAATACAAACTTTGTTGCCTTAAAAAGCAAAAAATAAAAAAATAATTTCACAGTTCTGGAGATGAGCAAGTCCCAAATGAGTATGACGGAACTAAAATCAAGGAGTTAGTACACCATTGTTTTCTTTGTGAGGCTCTAGGAGAATTTGTTACCTTCTAGAAGTGGCCTGCATTATATCTACTCATAGCTTTTTCATCTTCAAAGCCGTTATGTGACATCTTTAAATCTGTTTCTCTTACCCTTCTTTGTCATACGTCTTTCTCTGACATTCTCCCCTCCTCCCATACCATACATTTAAATAATTTAGATTTATGCAATTCAACAATATTTAGATTTATGCAATTATCACCACAATCAATATCAGAGCATTGTCTTCTCACACTCACAATTAGCTCTCCTTTTTCTCTTTGTTCTTCTCTGCCAGGCCCTTTTCCACTTACTATCTGTATAGAGTTACTTAATTCTGGATTTCATACATAGGAAACTATACAAAACAAAATAATGCAAAATTATATAAAGCAAGCAAACAGAAAATCTAACACTAATGACTAGACAAAACAGAAAAACCTCAAAAAATAAAAATTTAAAAAAAACTGAAAGAACTTCAAAATGGGTTAAAAGGGAAATCAAATGATATTACACTCTAACCTAAGTACGTCTACCATAATGGACTTATGCTCTTTGTCGGATAGCAAGGTTGCTCACCAGAGACTGAAACCATGTGTGGGGCCACAGTCTTGCCATCGTTGTCTCTTGTTTCTAAGAAGCACTTTGGTGGTACTTCTTCCAACACAGACAAGTTTGTCCTTTTAACAGTCCATGGCACCATAAATGTTCTCCAGCACCTTAATTAAAATACATTCATTCTTCTGTCTTCCTTGTTCCATGTCCAACTTTAATATGCATATAAGGCAATGGAGAATACCATGGCTTAGGTAAGATACACCGTAGTCCTCAAAGTATCATTCTCCTTTGGATTTTGATTTTATATATTGTGTTAGTCTGGGTAGACTAGAGAAGCAAATACATAGACTTGCATATGGATATAAGGGAATGGTTTATATACAAAAGGAATGGAACACTGAGAAAGCATCCCAACCCAGTCCAGTTTAAAGTCATAAGTCCAATATTAGCCCATATGCCCTATACCCGTCTATAATGTCTCCTTCCGACTCACGAAGTCACAAGTCAGTGGGTGGAGAATCCCAGCGGTGGCCGCGGTCTCCCCATGGCTCCTCACTTCCAGGGCTCAGGGTCCATCAACAGCATCCAGTGATGGCAGGAGCAACTCAGCGCTGGCAGGGGTCCCCATGTGGCCTCTCCAGCTTCAGAGGTCTGGCTCCATCAGGGCAAAGCCATTTGGCTTCTCCTCTGGCTCCTCAGACGCTGCCATCTTGTCTTGCCTGTGATCCATGGTCTTTGAGACTAACTCCCAGCAACTGGGGAGATAGCTTCTCATCTCCACGAGGGAAATATCATGAGATTTCCCAGATGTTTCAGGAGAAAGCCATGCCCACATAGAGGCCTCATTGGCTACTCAATGGCTATCTCCAGATTAACAGGCTAGACTCCACCCCTATATCTCAATCATAACATAAGCATATGACCGCCACATATATTATTTACAATCCTTGATTCATACAACCTGGTGTGCTTCTTCCATGCGGACTTAGTAAATGCTTCACTTAGATGGGTGTTTACTTGAAGACAAGCCTCTAAGATCCCAGATGCTAATCTTTCTGCTAGCACGATACCATCCACACTTTGCTATGGGACCCTTTATCTACTGTGATCTCGTAAGAAACCTTGTGTTAGACACCCTGGTGGCACAGTGATTACTTGTTGGACTGCTAACCACTAGGTCAGCAGTTTGAAATCACTAACTGCTCCACAGAAGAAAGATGAGACTTCCTGCTTCCATAATGATTTACAGTTTTGGATTTACAGAAATTTGGAGGCATTTTGTTTTGTTTTGTAGGATAAATGTGAGTCAGAATTAACTAGATGGTACTGAAGCCCTCTATACAGTAAGCACTTTGTTTTATCCTAAGTGAAGCTAAAGTAAGGCCTTTGACTTTAGCTCTGGAGAAAAACCTTTTGGGGTAATTTGGGTAACTTGGTCTGGGAGGTATAGGCCCCACTTGAAGATTATTGTGGGCAAATAAGGGCTGGTCAGAACAGAACAAACTCACCTATCAGGCAGATAACAGTTAGATAGCAGATAGCAGGAGATTTGATTTAGTTTATCCTTTAGGACTGGCTGATAAAAGCCTTGGGGTATTGAGAGATTTCCTGGTTGATAAGAACATCTGCTTTTAGGATAGTGTCAGTTTCCCTGGTACATGGAAGCGCTACATTGGAAACCATTCCAGGTTTTACCCAGTGGATCTCTTCATTTGTACTCTTTGTGGTTATAGGTAAACCCCAGAATTTGTGGGGATTGGGTCTAGACAACCATAATAAGTTGGATATCACAATAAAATTAGTTACATGATTTCTTCTGGTTTCCCAATGCAGATGAAATTTTTATTCACACTGTTAGCCTATTAGTATATAGGAGCTTTATGAAACATTTGAAATATTGTGAGTTATTACCAAAATGTGATGGAAAACCCAAAGTTAGCATAGCTGTTTGAAGAAGGTACCAATAGATTTGATAGATGCATGGTTGCCACCAACTTTCAATTTGTAATAACCAGTGTCTGAAGCACAGTAAAACTTGGAATGCCTCCATAGTTAATCTGCAGTTGTTAGTAATGATATGCTCTCTTGAATTCTGTGAGTCATTTTAGCAAATCATTGACTCCACAGGGACTGTGGGGGCAGGATCCAGAGGTCAGAAAGTAAGGGTGCTGTGTGGCCTCATCAGCTTGCAGGTGGCATCCCGAAAGGGTAATGGGAAACATCCTAAATTTCTAGCTGACAGGTCAGAACATTAAGTAGTCATGTGCATCTATGTCTGGCATGCTGAAGGATGGTGTCCAGTTAACTTGAGTGATTATCCAGCTTTGGCTTTGAGAAAAGGCCCTTGCAATCACATTTGCAAAATCTATTTTGCCATGGAAGGCAATATATTCACAGGTTCTAAAAAATTAATATTTGGGTATTTCCAGATTTGTTATTTCTGCTTATTAATTTAGATTTGTGATAAAATTTTATATTTAGCTTAGATTTTATAAAATATTAGCCATTTTCCAAGAATTACTAAAAGAATATCATGCACTTGCAAGAGTCATTTTACAAACTATTTGCAACATGATTGTGTAGTGAGACAATCCAAGCAATCTTCAAAAAAGAATCAAGTAATTGAGTATAGCCAGGATGTAGAAAACAGTGTGAATATTCAAAAATTAACTAATTCTGTACTTTGACAAGTAATAATTAGAAGTTGAAATAAATATTATAATTTACAATAACATAAAGCATGAAAACTTTGTGGTTTTGATATATGGTTTCCTAATGATGGTGCTGAAGAAAATTTAGAAATAGTGTAGCTAAAGTGAAAGGAAAAAGGGAATAAAAAGCTGAACAGAGGATTACATAGGGTAGATCCAGAAGACAGTATGCTAGACTGGGTTCTCAAGAGAAGCAACTTCAGTGATGTGTATGTGCACACATCATTGACACATACAAAGAATTTTACATCGAGAAAGTGGCTCACATAGTTGTGACAGCAGGTAAGTCCTGTCGGGTCAAGCATGTGGGTTAGATAAATAAGCTGGAAACTTTCTGACTCATGTAACTGCTGGGCTAATGAACCAAAAATCAGAAGGTGAACGAGGTAGCAAGTCAGGCAATATGGTCAATCAGGTCAGCAGGCAATATGGCAGACCTCTGATAGCCCCCAGGGTTGCCAGGCAATGGGATTGGTCTGTGAGCCAGATGCAGGATCTGGACCAGCCAGAAGAGTAGAATAGCTTTCACAGCATCACTATTGGATTAGGTCACACCTTGCTGAAACTTGATTCTCATTGCTTCAAGGTATGACCTGAATAAAAAGGTACCATTCCAAAGCAATCTTGCCACAACTGCTTGGATTCTCTACAGCAGAACCCATCAGGGAGTTGATTATATTATGCTAGATCACATCAGGGTGAGGCTTCAAGTACCAAACAGAATCTGGTCTGCCAAGTTGATATGATAACCTCATTATTGCACAAAGCAAAATATTAAAATTACTGTGTAAAGACCTGTAATGAGAAAGTATGAAGGGAAGAAATATGTTCTGCATTTTGTGAGCTGAACTGAAGGAGAAATCCAAGCCACGAGTTTCAGTATTGAACTATTCTGTGCACAAAATATCGACACAGGAAACATGAAAAGAAGTCTGCATGTTTAAACATTTCATGAAATAGCATATGATCAATTAATGATGATATTGCAGGAAGAAGTCCAAGCTACACGGCACTGGTGAAAGACAAGGTGGCAATAGTGGTTACATGTTGGGCTTCAACACCCAGCTGCTCCATGAGTGAAATGAGAAGCTGACTACTAAGATAAAGAGTCTTGGGAACCCACAGTTCTACTGTGTCCAGAAGGTTCCATCTGAGTCGGAATTGACTCAGTGGTAGTGAGCTTTTGAGGAACTGACAGAATATCAACTTCAACAAATAGATGTTGTTGCCGGGACGAATCTTCTGTACTAAAGACATTTGGAAGACAGCTTCCTGGCCAATGGACTGGAGGAGGTCTATCTATCTTTGTGTCCATTCCAAAGAAAGGTGATTTAACAGAATGTGCAAATTATTGGACAGTATAGTTCATATAAAATGCATTTAAAATTTAGTTTAAAATAATTAAAAATATAGTTGATGTTTGTATTGATCATGATGGGATTTGTATGACCCCCCAATAAAATGATTTATAAAAAAAAAGGAGGGGGAAAGAGGAACTTATACCAAGGGCTAAAGTAGAAAATATTTTGGAAATGAAGATGGCAGCATGTGTACAAATATGCTTGATACAAACGATGTATGGAATGTTATGAGCTGTAAGAGACCCCAATAAAACCATTGGAAAAAATAGATAAAACACTTGTCTACCAAAGAAAAATGGTTTCAGCAGTACATCAAGAGATAACTGCCCGAAATCCAAGCCAGATTCAGAAGAGGACATCTAACAGGATGTTATTACTGATGTAAGATAGGTCTTGACTGGAAGCAGAGAATACCATAAAGTGACTGCTCAGAGACATTCAGCTGGGTGGGTCACAGCAAATTGTGGACAGCCTTCTGAAGACTGGGAATTACAGAACACTTAATTGTGATCATATGGGATAACCTGTGTGGCAGTTATGTACTCATGTCAGTTTCATGATTGGGAGTGTAGGGGTGGAGGCTAGCCTGTCAATCCGGAGATAGCCAGTGAGACTTCTGTGTGGGCATGGCTTTCTCTGAGAATTCTGGGAAATCTTGTGATATTTCCTCTGTGGAAGTGAAAGACCTTGGACTCAGTCCCTTGAAGACACGCTACTGCTAAGACACAAGGTTGAGTCTCTTGGAGAGGTGCAACTGACAAGACAAGTTGACAGCATGCTGATAGACCTGAGTCCTGGAAGCTGGTGAAGCCGGAGGAGAAGCCACATAGGCTTATCCTGATGGAACCAGACTTCTGGGGCTGGAGAAACCATGTGGAGACTCCTGCCAGTGCTGAGATACTTGGGAGGCCACGGGGTGACTCCTGCCATTGGATACACAAGACTCTGCATCCACTGGCCTGTAATTGTCCTGGCTTCATTGCATGTGCTTCGTGAGTCTGAAGAAGACTTTAGAGATTGGTATCAGACATATGGGTTAATATCGGACTTGTGGGCTTGAACTGGACTGGGTTGGGATGCTTTCTCAATGTTCCATTCCTCTTGAATGTAAACCTCTTCCTTACATACAGATGCACGTTTATGAATTTGTTTCTCTAGTCTTCCCGGACTAACACAACCTGTATCATAGGCCAAGAGGTAGTTGTCCAGGGGATATTGCATGGTTTAAAATCAAGAAATATGTACATCAAGAGGTGTGTCTTTTTCACCATAATCAATCTGTATGTGAAGCAAGTAATCTGAGAAACTTAGATATATATGAAGAACATGGTACTGGAAGTGATACTATCAGGTATGCGGGTAAAACACCTTTGTTGGTGAAAAGAGAGACCTTTGAAGCACTTACTGATGAAGATCAAACCCTACACCTTCAATACGGATTACACCTAAACATAAGAAAAACAAAAATTCTCATAAATGAACGATAAGCAACATCATGATAAAAGTTGAAGTTGTCAAAGCTCTCATAGTCAGTGCTCATCATGAATGTAACATCAGGATAGCAAGTGACATATTGCATTGGGCAAATCTGCCAAAGACTTCTTTAAAGTGTTACCAGAACAAAGAAGACTAAAATGTGCCTCACTCAAACCATACAATATTTGATTGTATCATATGCATGTGAAAACTGAAGACCAAAGAAGAATTGATGCCCTTGAAGTATGATATTGACAAAAAATATTTATTATACCACAGACTTCCAGAAGAATGCACAAATCTATGTGGGAAGAAGTACAGGTAGGTATATTCCTTAGAAGTACAGATGGCAAGGATTCATCTTGGGCACTTTGGATATATTATCAGACGCGTCATTTCCTAATCTTCGGCCTAGCACATCTTAGTCTTCAAAGTAACAAAAAACATCATGCTTGTTTGGTATGATCGTGAGGTTGTAGATCAATTTGACTGAGTGCTTTGGTAATGAAAGTGTGGTTCTCCCTCATGATGAGATCTTCCCTGAGCAGTCAGCCTGTTAAAAGAGAGTTTTCTTGAGGGTGAATCATGTCCTCCCAAAACATGACACTCTGGCAAAGTTGGTTTGATTTTTGCTGGATCTGGATCTTGTAAGTCTTGTCAGATAACAGGAGCGAAGGATGTTGGGCATTTGACTATCTTTGGAGGAATGTTTCTTTAAAGTCTTTGCCCATTTCTTAATTTGATGTCTTTTTAAATTTAAAATTTTATTTTATTGAGGGCTCTTACAGTTCTTATTACAATCCGTACAGATTTCCACTTTGTCAGATGTAACTGTACATATGTTGTCATCATCTTTTTCAAAACACTATATCTACTTGAGCCCCTGGCAATCCCCCCCCCCTCCCTCTCGCCTTTAACCACCTTCTCTCTCCCATGCCATCTTGATAATTTATAAATTCTTTTTTTCCCCCATGTCTTACATCAACTGCTGTCTCACTTCACCCACTTGTCTTTTTGTAAATTGCAAAAATATTTTTACATGCTACATTATAGATTTTTAAATATTTTGCAAATGTTATTTTCCAGTTAGTGGTTATCCTTTCATTTTTCTTGATAATGTTCTTTGAATATTCTTAATATTCTTTGAAGAAGAAAAGTTTTGAATTTTGATGAAGACATTATTTTTGTTGAGTTCATGCTTTTCAAAATTTATGACTCCATTGTCAAATCCGAGAACATGGAAATTTACGCTTTTTCCTTCTGAGAGTTTTTATAATTTTAGATCTTGTATTTAGGTTAGTGATTAAATTATATCATAGAGTGGGTCCAGATTTATTATATTGTTTGTGTGTTTTTAAATCTCTCATCACCATTTGTTGGAGAGTCTTTTTTTTCCCCACTGAAATATTCTTGGTACCATTGTTGAAAACAGCCTGGCCTTAAATATGTAGGATTATTTCTGGACTCTCAGTCATGGTCAATATGACCGTCTCTGTGCCAGCTCCATACTGTCTTACTTACTCCATCCTTGTATGGAACCATGCAGTGCGAGTCTTTGTACTCCTCCTACCCCCAGTATTGTTTTGCTTGTGCAGGACTCCCCGTAGTTCCAAATGAACTTGAGGATCAGCCTTTTGGTTTCTGTGAAACAGGCTGTTGTTTTTTGATAGGCATGATAGTTAATCTGTGATTTGCTTTAGGACGGATTGCTACATTCCAGTCCATAACTAGGAGATATCGTTCTATTTATTTAAGTGTTTAATTTAAAAAGTTTTAAAGTTTTCAATGTACACATCTTCTGCTTTCTTGGTTAAATGTATTCCTGGGCATTCAATCATTTTTGAGGCCATTATAATTGGAATCTTCTTCTTTTTTTGGTTGTTCATTGCTAGTGTTTAGAAACTTAATTGGCATTTCTGCATTGATTTTGTAGCCACAGTTTCGCAGAATTGTGTGTGTGTGTGTGTGTGTGTATTCTATGGGATAGTCTGTATATGGGAAGCATTGTGTCATTTGTAAATGGAGATATCATTAAAGGCAGTCCCCAGCTTATGAATGCCTGACGTATATGGACAACTCCTCATTGTCCTTTAACCCAGACAGAGCGAAACAAAAACACACATTTGGTAGATTCGGCACCATAATGGGGTATATTATGGTTGAAGCCTTGGACTCGTAGATTCAGAAGATGTGCGTGTCTTCTGCTGGACTGCAGCAGAACTGCACATTGTCAAGGTAGGACGTTGGCTACCACGATTGAGTTGGGTGCTACCATGTAAGTGGTAAGAGCAGGGCAGTGGTACTTTGGACACTGCTCAGATTTTGAGGCAAAGAGGTTTGGTTGCGATTCAGTTTAAGTGTGCTGTTTTTTGGTTTATCTAGCAAGGCTTGGTTTAGTAATTTTTCCTATTCTGCCTCTTTCCTGTTCATCATCTCGTCAGAGTTCGGGTCTTAGCACTTCAGAGGCCACAAGGGAATCCAGACAGAGTAGGCTTTAAACCTTGACAGATTCTTAAATACACAGTTAAGGATGAATTTTGTTCCCAACTCAGCATTACCCGTACTTCTTTAATCTGCTTTGATGTCTTTTGTTTCTCTTCCTTGTTTAGTTGTTCTGACTGGACTTTCAGTCTTTGTTGAATAGCAGTGATGAAACAGATACACTTATCATAATCTAGGTCTTGGGGGTAAACATTTTGATTCTTTCACCGTTGAGTATGATGTTAGCTTAAGGGTTTTGATACAAACTCTAGAAATACTCTTTTTGATCCTGTGTGAAAGAATGAACAATTTTTAAGTGACAGTACCACACCCTTTTATGCCAAGTCTATTGGAATACTATTGAGTACTTTAAAAACATCATGAAAATTACCAGTTTCACCTTTTATTTTCCTTGAGTTTTGTTATTCACACATAATTCTTAGAGTTGTTCATAGCATTTTTCAAACATCACTGATTTTAGTACCTTTCTGAACAGATTTTCTAGTAGATACTGTAGTTAAATGTGAGAAATACAATTATAGACAAGGTTGTCTATATATGTGCATATTTTATAAAAATCCAAACCACTGCCATCAAATCTACTTCTACAGGACAGAGTAGAACTTCTCTATAGCATTTTTGAGATTGAAAATCTTTACAGGAACAGTTAGCCTCATTTTTCTGTCTTGGAGCATAGGGTGAGTTTGAACTGCTGACCTTGAAGTAAGCAGCCCCTTACTTTACCCTGCCACCTGTGCTTCTCCACAAACATGCACATATTTTTAAAAGCTGATGTCAGGTTGATAGTGACTCATACTGATCTTATTTGTGTAAAGGAGACCTGCTCTAGGATTGTTGACACTGCCATTTGTGAAGCAAATCACTAGGCTCCTTTTCCTAGGGACCTCTGGGTGGATTCATACTGCAACCTTGTGACTAGTAGCCGAATGGTTAATTTTACTGTACATACTCGAGTAGAAGCTGAAGCCGACTGGAATATCGGCCAAGGCACCTAATTTTACCACAAAAGGTGCATTAAATTGTGCTGGAAAACTCGGCTTATACACAAGTATGCACGGTCACCCAAGGAATGCTACTGAGATACTTTGCACCTTGAGTATCTGTGCACCTGACACCTTGTCACGGAGTCTTGTTTCTATGCTTCTCTTAGGGCAGGCCATGTTTACTTGTAATTTTTCCCCAGGAAGTAATTAAGGTGCAACATATCTTTACCAATTGTGTGTCTACTGCAACTTTTTGAACATACTCAAACCAAACCAAGACCAAACTCACTACCATTGAACTCATTCTGACTTAGTGAACCAATAGGAGGGAGTAGAACTCCCTAGGTTACCAAGGCTACTTTTGTATAGGAGCTAGTCTTTCTCCCTCATTTTTCTCCCACAGAGCAGCTAGTGGGTTTGTATGGCTGACCTTGTACCTAGCAGCCCACGCTTAATCCACTTTACCACAAGGGCTCCTTGAACACACTAAAGTACTAAAAAGATCCGTTTCAAGCAAATTAAAATTCATTTGTTATAAAGTAACTGTACCTATGAGTAATTTCTCTTATATAGATTTAGAAAAATTTCCTGATTTTAATGACTTTCAAGTTTGTAATTAATTTGCTCTTTGCCAATTAGATATGATAACCAAAGAGGATTTTTCTCAGATTCATATCTTAATAATTATTTCTTGTTGGGTAATATTCTAATTTTGAAATGCAGATCGCAATAGAGCAGCAGTTTTTGTTTTTCTGCTTTTAGATTAGCTTGCCCCAATTTGGGTTAATGATAATGGAACCTGTATTTGAATAAGTAAAACAGGGTAGAATTGCAGATTATATTTAATAGCGCACAGTGGAGTTTGAATTTGAGAGAATAAGGACCGACCTCCATTAGTTTGTTGCCTTGCTAGTTTTAAACTGTGAAATAACATTGTTTATAAATAAATTAAAATTTATCACTGAATAGGCTTTACAACTCTTAAAGTCCCCTTAAAGAACAGTATATGAATTTTGTTTCTACAGTTTTACATTAACTTTTACACAAACATAAATTAGAGACTCTCAGAGTAACTAGATTTCATTAAAGTAAAAAAAGCAATGGGAAATTTGTGCATTTTAAACTAAATGTCATGTAGCTAATTGAAATGGGATCTAGGTAGATATTTATGTATTTCTCCACATTGTGTGGCTTCCTTCACTGGTTTTAAAACTAATTTTGTGTAATCTTAAAATATATGGACATGTTAATAGAATTGCCTGTGGTACCACTGCATAAGCTATGGAGCACTTTATGTAGTTAGGTGAGTAGTAGGTAGTTAATATATGAGGGGGTTCCCAAAAAACCCTGGAATTTTTTGTCACTCAAAGGTATGTGGTTTTTTTACAAAACAACCTCAACATCTTCAAAGTGAGAATAAAGCGACCTGAATATCAATAGAGGCGCCTAATTTTACCGCTGAAAAATGTGTTGAAGGGCTGAGCCCCGGTGGCGTAAGTGGTTGAGTGCGGGACTGCGGCAGGCGGGCTTGATGGTTCAAATCCAGCAGCGGCTCTCAGGAGCAGCACTGGGTAGTGCCCACAACCACCAGAAGCAGTGATTTCCCCCCAAAAAACTGAGCTTATACACGAGTATTCATAGTAATACATTTATCAAATCTGCGATTCCTTTCTTGGAAACATTTTTCAAACTCATGGATAGCTGGCAGCACCTCCCTCGTTTTTCTCTTCACCTCTTCTATGCCATCAAATGGCTGTCCTTTCATGTCCCTCTGCATTCGAGGAAACAAAAAGGAGTCGCACAGAGTGAGGTCAGGTGAGTAAGATGCTTGGGAGAGGAATTCTGCTTTTTGCCCAAAGCGGGCATGCTGAGATGGTTGCATGAGCGGATGCATTGTCCTGGTGGCAAAGCCTACCTTGGTCTGCCATAAATCAGGTCTTTTTTATCAGATATTGTTATGAAATTGTTTCAGAATTTCTAAATAAAAAGCTTGATTAGCAGTTTGGGTGGAATGGACTTAACATTTTCATCTGTTCATAAAACTGCACCTTTTTTTAAACAACAGACCCATTCATACACTTGGGTTTTCCCCATAGAGCTGTCTTTGTAAGTTGTGTTCAACAGCACAATAGTTACGGCAGCATTTTTCCTGAGCAGGAAGAAAAATTTCACATTAACATGTTGTTCTCTTAAATCACAAAAAATGAGGGTCGAGCAAAACTGCTTATACAAAAAAACTCACTGTGACCAGAGAACTTTCCCATCTGACGCCACTGGGTACACTATGTGAGTTGCTTGGTGCTCACGTAGTGGGAAAATGCCGACGACAAAATCTTTGCATTGCCCAGTGCAATCCTGTTTTTTTTTGGGTATCCCTGTGTTCAGTCGATTAGAGTCACACAGTACTATTCTGAACAGCTGTAGAGAACTCATTGAACTCACTGCATTCAAGGTCCTTCTGGCTACTGGTAGCCTTAGAGAAGAACAGGATTGAAGTTGAGCTAAAATGTGTGGTATTTTAAAGTTAGTTTCTGGAATTTCTGAAGATACAGCAGATGTGGTTCCATGTAAAACCTTCATGTACTGAACATTTCAGCTGTACCCATTTGTCTAGGTATTTAAAAATGAATGAGAAATGATTCTTGTAGGTGGAAAAAACACTGCTTGAAAGAGCGCTGAGTGTTCTTTCATTGTTTTGATAGTCCTATGTGTAGCCTGCCTTCATGTAAGTACTTTATGCAATCCCTCTGTCTTGGTGTGCAGGAGTTGACATAAGGAACCTGAAGAAACCATTTTACACTTTCGTGCCTCCTGCTTGAACCCCTTTCTATGCTCACTTTCCTGCGAGCCTCACTTTCTATGCTTCCAGCTCCTGTTACATGGTGGTTGTGGCAGTCATGTACTTGTGTCAGTTTTGTGATTGGGAGTGTAATGGTGTCAATGAGACCTCTGTCAATGAGACCTCTGTGTGAGCATGGTTTTCTCCTGCGAATTTCAGGAAATCTCACAATATTTCCCCCACGGGTGTGAGACTTACAGGGAAGTGCTTGGGAGACATTGCAGCTGACAAGACACAAGGTGGGCTCCCTGGGAGACAACTCAGAGGAGAAGCCACATGGGCTGACCCTGATGGAATCAGACCTCTGAAGCCTGAAAAGGCACATGGAGGCTCCTGCCAGTGAGATGCTTGAGAAACCCCACAAAGGCCCCTGTCAGCGCTGAGATGTTTATACCACCACTGGATACACAAGACTCTGCCATCTACTGGCCTGTGATTGTCCTGGTGTCATTTTCTGTGGTTCGTGAGTCCGAAGAGGACTTATGAATTGGTATCGGACATTGGGCTAATATCGGACTTGTGGACTTGGCTGAAGTGGATTGGGATTCTTCCTCAGTGTTCCATTCCTCTTGTATATAAACCTCTCCCTTATATGCATATGTGTGTTTATGAATTTGTTTCTCTAGTCCACCCGGACTAACACAGTGGTTCTCAACCTTCCTAATGCTGTGACCCTTTAATATAGTTCCTCGTGTTGTGGTGACACACACACACACACACACACACACACACACCTCCGCCTACCATAAAATTATTTCTGTTGCTATTTCCTATCTGTAATTTTGCTACTGTTATGAATTGGGCGACCCCTGTGAAAGGTTTGTTCAACCCCCAAAGGGGTCATGACTCACAGGTTTAGAACCACTTCCTTCTTGTGACTTAAACAGAAGAAAGAAAGAGTGTTGAACCTCTGACAAGGTACATGGGGTGAGATTTGTGCAGCTTCTTATTTTGAGGTGAAGGAATTGGGGGTTAGTAATTAGTGGTAGGATGATTGAAAACACATACTGGTTCTATTTTAAACTGCATCTAAAATGTTATCTTTTAAATTTTGTTTTATTTTAGTGTTCAGTAAGTAGACTATATTGACACCCTGTGCCCATATGCACGCATTTCAGAGTAAGTCAGCTGTGTGATAGTGCAAGCATGGGTGCCAGGGGGAGAGAGTTTTGCAGTGCATATTTAAAAGAAGTGGCAGACATTGGCGGTAAGTTGGTACAGCTGCTGAAAGATGGCATATAAGGCACATCTTTAAAGTGTCCAAAATGGCTGAATTTAAAAAGTAAAGCAAATAATGCCTTTGTTTTTTCCTCTAAATAAGTTTAAGAGGATTATACAAGGTTTCAGATGTAAGAAAAATGTCCCTTCATTTTCCTTAAGTTTTATTGTTGTGAACTGTATTTTAACTTCTAAAAAAACTTTTCCATAAAATTTAAATAAAACTGATTATAACTTGAGGGTTAAATTTAAACAGATACATTTTATGCCAACATTTGATATACTTTAACCACATAAAGCAGTGGTTCTCAGCCTGTGGGCCGTGAGCCTTTTGGAAGGCAAATGACTCACTGGAGTTGCCCAATTCATAACAGTAGCGAAATTATAGTTATGAAGTAGCATCGAAAATTATTGTATGATTGGAAGAGGTCACCACACATGAAGAACTATATTAAAGGGTGGCCGCTTTAAGAAGTGTGAGAACGACTGACATAAGGTTTCCTTTTCATTGCTAGTCAGTCTCAGACAGTCCCTTGTTTTGACGGCTACTGATTGGTAAGTGGAAGATTGCTGGATAGATATTTCTAGGCTGGAATACCTAGACTGCATATTGGACTGTCCAGCTGCGCAAATGAACAGGTCTTAACTGGATTCTTGATCTTTCTTTTGTAAGCTTGCCCCTCAGGAACTATCTTTCTTACTTTACTCTGGTCTTTTGCGCAGGTTCAACATTTTGTCTCTTGCCCTATATTGATTCCATCTGTCTCCTAATAGGTCTCCCAACCTTCATTCTACCACAGCAGCCAGAGGGATCTTTAAAAATAGAAATCAAATCAGATCATTCAGATCGTGTCATTGCTATGCCTGATATTCTCCATCCATTCCCCACCCCACCACACCATAGTAGCTAAAGTTACTGACCCACATGCCCTCTTTGCGCTTGAACATACCAATCATGCTTCTGCTTCATGACCTTCACACTGTGGTTCCCTTTGCTCAGAATTAAGTTAGGTATGATTGGCCTCCATACGTCCTTAAAACACACACACACACACACACACACACACACAAAACAGACCCTGTTGGCATAATAGAACTGCCCCTGTAGCTTTCTGAGACTTACCCTTTACAGGAGTGGAAAGCCTTATCTTTCTCTCTGGGTGGTTTTGAACTGCTGACCTTGTGGTTAGCAACATGGAACCTCTACATGGAACCACTATATCTTCAGGGCTCTTCCCATATCCTTAGTCTCATTCAATTGTGACTGTGTTAGTGAGTCTTTACTGACTGTTTAAAGCTACCCCCCCCCTTTGTCTTCATGTCTTGCCATTTCCTTTATACTATTTTTAATGATTTAAATATGCTATATGCCATGTTATATATTTGTCTCCCTTTCTGGAGTACAAGCAGTCCGGAACTTTTGGCTTTATGTTCAGTGGGTGACCTATTCACTGGCACATATTCCCAACCACCCACTACCATCTCTTCTCATTCCGAGCCACCCTGTAGTGGTTTTCTGAGCCTGAAAGATTTTACAGGCACAGTCAGGCTCATCATTCTCTGGAGGGGTCACTCATGGCGTTGAACCGTGAGCCATGTGGTTAATAGTCCCAACACTTAGTTGACAGCACCAGCAGAGTTTCTTGGCATTTAGGTACTAGCTACGGTAAATATATATTTTTGGAATAAATAAATAGGAGGAGCATGTTGGACATAAAACTATTGGTTAGTAAGGAGTTTAAGATAATATCTGGAGTCGAGGCTAGAGTCACGCTTGGGTCTTGGTTATTGCCTGGGTGTGCTAGAGTTCTTGAAGAATAAGTGCTGACCTTATTCATTGACTGTGTGTCTCATGGCACAGTCACCAGGTTAGCGACATGCAGAAAAAAATAATATCTGGAAAAGTTGAGGAGCTGCAATACAGTATATGGAAAGTTAAGATATCTCAGTGGCTTTGGAAATATTTCATGCTGTGTTCAATGAGAGTGTCAATGGTTTTGGTGATTCTCTGTCAGGAAAATAAGATGCAATTCAACCTTTTAAATATTTTTTTTCAATGCTAACTTATACCATATCTGTAAAGGTCACCACTGTTACTGAATACCTTTACCAGTTACCACTTAGTAAATTCCAGATGATAGTGACCCTGAAGGACAGAACAGAAATGCCCCCTAGATTTTAGGGTTCCTCTGGTTGCAGTCTTGAGGAAAGCAGATTGCTGCATCTCTCTCTTGTAGAGTGGGTGGCAACTTGGAGTCATTAAGCACCTAAACCTCTGAGCCAGCAGGGCGCTTCAGACTTTTCATGCTGCGAACACATGCTCTTCTGTACGTTTAGACTGATGTGATTTTAGTAGGGATTAAGCACAGGAAAGAGAAAATCCTGTTTATTAGTATGTCAAGCACAGAAAAATGCAGCAATACAGAAAAAGAAGTGCTTACGAAATCCCTGGAAGGGCTGAAGAGTAGACTTCAGTCTGTCTCCATGACTGACTGCCAGAACACCCCAGAACGGATGCGTCAGGGGGTCGCTACCCCCAAGGACGTGCACATTCCAGGAGCAGCACCCACGGGTCCAATGCTGCAGCTGCTTTTCAACACTGACTGATTGGTGATTGGGTAATCCTGGGATTCAGGTTCAATGGTCATCTCTTTTTACAACCACCTCTCAATTCTCGGGAAGCTGGAGACACTGCTTGTCATCATATTGGTTCTCTATAGAAAAAGGGTAGGAAGATGGGCTCTGCCTCACTTGTCTCTTCAAATATTGAGTAAGTTTATCTTATCTCATTGGTGGGAATTGTTCGTTCAGGCTACAAAAGAATCTGAGCAATAAAAGCTATTTTAGGCTGAGCCCTGGTGGCGTAGTGGTTGTGTGGGGGACTGCAGCCCACGGGAGCGACAGTTCAAATCCAGCAGCAGCTCTACAGGAGCAAGACTGAGCTTCCTACTTCCACCAGGGCAGTGATGCCACACACACACACACACACACACACACGCAAGATATTTTAGCTTTCTATCCTCTTAGTATAGGAAGGCATACCAGGAATTGGGTGGGATAGAGGTTGTGAGTACATCAACTTTACTGTCACTACTTCGACCCTTGCTGGTTGCATAGGTTGACTAAACTTCACAACTTACCCTGGTAAAAACTAGAAAGTCCATGAGTAGGTCCCCCCACGCCCCTTTTAAAAACTCTCTGTCTTTGGTTCTTTCTGTTGCTGTCGTTCTGTTAGGCATGATTCTTCCTCCTCTCCTGTCTTGCCTGCTTTATTTATTAATGACCACTCGCTTTCTAGTCCCATAAAGTGTTACAGTCTCAGACCCTCAAAGAAGCAGTTCCGCCCTGCCCTGTAAGTCGCTATGAGTTGTCGTCAACTTGATGGCAGTTATGTTTTTGTGTGTTTGTTTTTCTTACTTCGTGGAGCCTTGGTCCAGTGGTTTAGGTGACGGGCTTCTAATCACGTGGTCGGCAATCTGACCCACTTAGCTGCTCTGAAGGAGAGGGGTGAGACTTTTTGCTTCTGTAAACATTTACAGCCTAGAAAACCCAAGGATGCAGTTCTACTTGATGGCACAAGGTTCTTTACATATTCTTTTGCCTGTCGTCACTCATTGCCGTTGATCTGATTTCTACTTATAGGGACCCTGTAGGGCAGTGGAACTGCCCCTTTGCTTTTCCAAGGCTGTAAGTCTTTGTAGGAGTTTCAAACCTTATCTCTTTGCTGTAGAACAGCTGGTGGGTTCAAAGTGCTGAGTTTATGGTTAGCAGCCCAATGCTAAATCCACTGCACTAGTTCGTTTGTGTCTAAATGTATGGCGTCTGCTACTTGACCATCTATAGATAGTTATCTCTTTCTCTAGAAACACACCATATTCCTGGGAGAGTTGACCTAGCCTGGGTCAAATGTCTCCCTTTGGTCACTTTGGAGGCTGAATGACTGCCAGAGCAAACGTTAGAGATTCCATTTCCAGGGCAGGGGGAGATGGGTTTTCTAAGAGTGAATTGTGGGCTCCACTAAAGCCCCCGGACAATTTTGGCACCAGAGAAATGGCAAAGAAGCAGCAGCAGCAGAACCAGGAGCTAGAGCATTATCAGGGGGACAATTGAATGGACTTCCAGAAAGCCTATTTTACTTTAAACATTGTGTAAAATATTGCTTACATTCAGACTTCAATGGCAACCTTTTAAAGCTGGATGACATTGTCTTTAGCCATTAATACTGTATGTATGGAATGTGTAACTTTAAATTTTGCTGACATTTTACCATGTGATCAGTCATGCTTCCAAAGCATAGAGCCAAGCCTGGTGCTGGTGAGGCATCAAAAGGGAAACCATCGCCTTTCAAACTCAGGTGGAAAGCATAAAGTGATTGGAAATGGCATCTGTTATATAAAGGCATCAGATTAGAGACAGTCAATGATTGGAACAATTTTAAAGGATAGAGTGGAAAGCTTTGACTCCCCTGTGAAAGCAACATGTACTACTAAGCTACACAGTGGTTAATTATCGAAATGGAAAAAGCTGTCGATAATTTAAACAATCAAAATCAATGTAGAATGCATCTTACCCATATACTTTAGTATAAAAAGAGACTTGAAATCTTTTCAGTAATTTAAAAGCTGTATATATATATATTGCATAATGGTTAAGATGTTCTGGTGTATTTGAAAGTGTTAAGTATTTAATATGCATAGAGAAGTAAAATATATACTACATACCAACACAAACATTTGACTGATAATAAATTATAACCATATTAACCCATTCTACTTGTAACCTATAAATTCTTCTTCAAGGTGGACTTGAGAACAAATCTTTGTAACATAGGGGCTGGCAATATCTAGTTAATATGTCAGTACAAGGCCTAGGGGAGGGTTTGATTGAAACCACAATGAAAGAGCGTCTCAATGTATACAATTATATGAAAGTTCCTGCCTGGATCAGCTTGTGGGAGAGGGGTCTGAAATGTGAAGGAACAAGTAGGTGATGAAATTATTTGCTAAAACTAAGGATAGTGGGACATAGTTGCACATTTAAGTTTATTCTCTATGTAGTGTAATTGCTAATTATTAGGTTTTAATCTTAAAATAATTTGAAGTTATGTAAAAATAATCTTTTCTCTTCTTGAAAGTTATTTCTAATTGATGTAGTTACAAACTTCCCGGTAGTTAAAGCTCTTAGAACTAAATCTTTGTATACTGCAGTGCAGTGAATTATTTATTGTGACTCTTCTAGCCATCGTCTCTGTAGCTTCTACCAACTGATTTTTCTCCTGATGGGTCAGGGGTTAAGAGTAGAGAAGGTTTATGGTTCAGCTGTAAGTGATTATGTGGTTAATTGTGATTGCTGTTGTGCTGGGTATAAAATGAGCAAGTATAGAAGTGCGAGGTGGAATCTCACTATCTAGAATAGAGAAGTGCCAGGCGGGAACTACATCCTTTGGACCTCAATGGTGAGGCTTTTTGATGCAGGAGACAACTTTGGTACCAGAGAAATGGCAAAGAAACAGCAGCAGAACCAGGAGCTAGAGCATGAGGCAGAGTGGTGAACTTTTCAACCCACAGAGCAAACAAAGCTGAATGCTTTTGGACAAGAGATTGGCTTGTGGAGTGGGGTGCCTTAGGCACATAATTGGGAAAGCTGAATTTGCTGCCTATAGAGAGGAGCTGAGTGCCTTTAAATTTAAATTTATAGTGCAATTGGCAACTTTAAAAGCTTTGTAACATTGCAGGGCAGAGACCAGAAAAGAGACTGAAGGCCCCTAGGTGTGACAGAAAATAAACTGTCCTCATTTAACAACTGTTTTCTTAGCATCTGTCACTTGTTAACTTCCCCAAAAGCCCCATAGCCATGAGTGGTGTAAGAATACAGTAATATGGATAGAGGGTAGAGAGGCATGTCTGACCTCTGCCCTTGGCAGTCAGCTTTGGGAGCCAGAAGAGGTAAGGTGTTACCCCAGGCTGTTCGCTCACATATTTGTTTCCTCAGAAGAAAATCTCATCTGTCTGTTTGGCCTGTATTGCAAAGGTGATTTTTGTAGTTTGTGTTCCCACCACTAGTGTTTAAAGACTTCCCGACCTTCTATCTCCAAGGTGGATATGAATATGTATTTGTAAAACATATTCTTGGGGCTGAGCCCCGGTGGCATAGTAGTTGTGCGCAGGACTGTGGCCCACTGGGATGGAGGTTCAATTCCAGCAGCGGCTCCACAGGAGCAAAGGCTGGGCCTCCTACTCCCACCACCAGAGGGCAGTGATGCCCCACCCCCCAAAAAAAACATATTCTTGATAGTAGGAAGACTGAACATTTTTATCTGTGTACTGGTCTTTTTATATTTTATGATTTGCTCTTTGGGTCTTGAGGGGAGGACTTGGTTATCCTTTCCACATTTCGATTGACTGGTAATTACTGCCTTTGGACTTCGAAAGTACAAAATGCAGGCAACATTTATTCCTCTGGGTCTGGTGGTAGGCACTGTGATTCCATTATCAGGGGTCCTCAAACTTTTTAAACAGGGGGCCAGTTCACTGTCCCTCAGACCGTTGGAGGGCCGGACTATTGTTAAAAAAAACAAACAAACAGAACAAATTCACTGTGGCCCTGGAATGAGTTGGCTGATAGGCAGGACAGGCGGCGGCGGCAAAAACACCCGGTGATAAACATCCTCAGCAGGCTCCATGTGGCCTGCGGACCGCAGTTAGAGGACCCCTGCATTAGATTGTAAATTAATGTTGGCTGATGAGGATTTTAGCAAGATTGCCATTTTAATAAGTATATTTTTTCCCCCAATGATTTTATTGGGGACTCTTAGAACATTCAATACATCATTTGTATTAAGCATATTTGTACCCATGTCACCATATACATTTCCAAATAATTTCTACTTCAGTCCTTGGTATTAACTCCTCTTTCCCCCTTTCCTCTAGTTCTTTTTTTTTAAAATTCCAGTGTCCCATACTTTCCCTCCCCCATTAATAACTACATTTTAGATAGACTTATAGGAAATTTAGAATGGTATCTGGTCTAATGTCATTCAAAAGAGTAAACAGCCCCAAAACGAAGCTTAACATAGCTTTGAGCAAGTCATTTTAACTGTGATAAAACAAGTTTCTTGTGGAAACTTGTCTTTTGCTCTTGTCATTCCACAGTGAATGTTCTACTCTTGACCTCTGCAAAAGATGTAACTATTTATCTTTTAGACTTTTTATTTTCCTGAAATTTTTGTACATAGAAAGATTAATTCTAGGTTTTTATGCCAAACCAAACTACACCTATGTAAAAAGTATAACGTATTAGGAAACACTTGGTAATCAGAAAGAGCAACAACTATATGTTAAGTATTGTTTATTCAAACACAGATTTGGCAATTATGTAAATGTTTTAAAATGTGGATGCTGCTTAAATCCTAAAAAGCAAATGTTGTTTTATGGAATCTGTAGCGAATAGAGGCGTTTGTAAATATTGGTCATGAAAGAGCACTTTCGCACATGAAATCATTGGACCATATATGAAAGTATGAAAGGCTCCAAATGTTTAAAATTTTTAACTTTTACGTTGACTTTTGAAATGCATAATTATCAGTAAGATGAAACAAGACTTAATGAAGTTAAGCTTCATTTCATTTTCCTTTTGTCTTGTACCAACTTGATAACCATTGAATTCTTAAATGATTACCAGAGTTTTTCTTTGCCACAGTTTAACATTTGAATATTAGTGGCAGTGGAACGTGGTATTACTTACAGATTTTATTAGTATCCTAAAATTCAACGAAGGGCCACAAGCAAACCTTTCTAAAGTTTTTCAGTGTCCTACTGATATTTTGAATTTATTTACATCTGGGTTAGTTGTTGGGGCAAGTTCAGTAACTCAAACCCACCAGCAGTGAGTTCCAAGGAGAAAAACGAGACGATCTGCTTGCTTAAAAATTTAGTCTGAGAAACACACTATGAAGTTGCTCTGAATCGGGATCAACTTGAGGACAGTGGGTTTGAGTTTGAGCTTTCATCCTTAATTATGGGGACATAATAATAACAATAATAAATTTATAGCACATTTTCCTCCACAGTATTCTTTTTCATGAGCTAATCTGGGCTTTGAAGTCAGACTGCTCTGGGTTAGAGTTTTGGCTTTTTCGTAGGGTTGCTGCGAGTTGTGATCGATGCAGTGACCCAGTGTTCTAGCTCCATGATTTATTTTGTTTCCTTTTTGCCTAGCTTTCTCTTAAATTTTCTAAGCTTGTGCCCCTTTCAGCTAAAATGATGTTGCCTGTGTTACGGTGGGTGGAGATCCCAGGTGTTAGTCTTTGATTAAATCAGGTCTGTCTTGTGAACACTCAGTCATTTTATAACTTTGCAGGAAGCAATTGTGAATTATGTTTTGTTTGGTAAACAGTATTTTTTAGTAGCTTTCAATCAACAGAAAAATATTGTAAGGACAATTCAGGAAAGATGTGTTTTTTTTTTTTTAATTTTTACTTTTTGTGCTGGTTCATAGAATGTTCGCTAATGTCTTAAGTCCTGCAAAACTGTTTAGGAACATGTTTAAAGAGGGCAAGCAGGTCCTAAGCTTGTATAGTAGATTCTGGGTGTTTGTGTAGAAATCGTTCAAGCAGTACGGAGGTGTGGTTATGTGGGGAATAAAATATTGCTGAAAGTTTTGCCATCACCAACCCCCATTGTTTGTATAATGTTCAGTCACTTAAGAGTTTAATCTGTGCAACTCTCTTTTTTTGATGGCATCACTGCCCTGGTGGGAGTAGGAAGCCTAGCCTTGCTCCTGGAGAGTCACTGCTGGATTTGAAACTCTAAACAATTCATATATTGTAATTTATAGCTGGCTTGAACTGGTATAATTTCCTTTTCTTAACAGTTTTCAAGTCCACTCCACTGACTAAATTAATGACACTATTAGTAGAAATCACCGTAAGTCCCAGTAGGATAGTCGATATTGTTTTTAACATAAAGTGATAATGACTAGTGACACAGATAAACCATAAATATATGAATGCATTTTGGGCTGATATTGAATTCTAGCCCCAGTCTAAGAACATTTAGTTCCTGTTACCTGGACCTACTCAGTACTTGCCCCTATGAAGAGATCACTGAAGATGTGGGTGCCATAGCAAAGCGTGGCAAAGAAACTAGGAAAGTGTTTGCTATCAGAAAGATAGCTATCTGGGGTCTGAGAGGCTTGTCTGTAAAGGACCCCTCTAAGTTAAGCAGTAACTAAATCTCCATGGAAGAAGCACATCAGCTTGTATGAAACAAAGATTGTGAGTAATAAAATCGAAATCCAACCTGGTTTGCAGAAGGCTATGGAAGACACTGAATCCCCAAATCCATTTCCAGGGTCTACACATAGATTAAGATTCAGGTAAATCAGGCTGAGCCCCAGTGGCGTAGTCGTTGTGCACGGAACTGCGGCCCACTGGATTGGAGGTTCAAATCCAGCAGCAAGGCTGGGCCTCCTACTCCCACCACTAGGGCAGTGATTCTCCCCCCTCCCCCCAAAACAACAACAACAACAACAACAACAACAAGATTCAGGTAAATCCCCTCTGACCTTAATCCAGGAATATGAGTAACCTTGTTATCAAACAATATTGTAAAGTCAATTATGGCAGATAGGTTAAAATGTAATATAATTTGATTTCCCCCTTTGACCCATTTAAAAGTTGTTTGTGTTAAAAAAAAAAAAAAGTCAAGGGGAAATACACCTGGATTAAGTCCCAGGTGAATCTCCTGTGATCATAGACCAGAGAGCATTAGAGAGTGTATTATTGCACATGCAGTTATGTTGAAATGTAACACTTTACTTGAGCTCCATTTTGATCTAGCTAAAATTTTGTCTAGTTTTTAATATTTTCTGCTTTCAATCTATATTTTTCTGTTTTACTATGTTATTGTTATTGTTAGTTATTTTGTTTGTCTTTCCTGCATATGAAATTCAAAATAGGCAAATCTATAGAGAAAGTAACTGGATTGATGGTGTGGCAGTCACGTACTCAGGTGCCAATTTGACTAAGAGTGTAGAGTCTAGCCTCTCAATCTGGAGATAGCCAATGATACCTCTGTGTGGGCATGGCTTTTTCTGAGAATTCTGGAAAATCTCACAGTATTTCCCATTGGAAGTGAGAGCAGTGATACCCCCCCCCCCCAAAAAAAAAAAAAAAAAGAATAGTTCAATGAACAGATGTTCGTTGCCCACCAAGAGTGTCCCCCTGTTGAGACTGATGGGGAGGGGGGGGTCGGCTACACCCTGGTCCTAAAGTATACCCTTGGTACTCCCTTGGGAACTTCATGCTCTTTTGCACACCCTTAGTGTTTTGCCATGGTGTGGTTGGGTTAGATAGGCCACAATTTGACCTGGTTTCTTCTAGGACCTTGTATCAGCGAGGGATGCCTTGATTCATAGTGGGGCTGAACATATGAACCTCTCTGTGCCTTGGCTGTTCTTAGTGGAAATAGCTTCCTCAAGGCTCGGCAGACCAGGATGCTCTCTTCCTCCCCCTTCATTTGTTCTCCTGTGCTCTGATCAGGCATGTCTCACTCCCCAAAATGCAGTTTGATTGCTGACCTCAAAAGCAAATTCCCCTGAGAAGAGAGTTGACTGTCTATGTAGTTGGGATTGGAGTTGGGCCCTCAGAACCTTCACTGGTTCCCTGCTGCATTCATATCCTGGATCACCGGGTTTAAGTTTGGTTCCTCTTTCCCTGTGGAGCTATAAACAATATGCTCCCCTTGGGTGGATTAGTACTCCACTCCCTCTCTACACATCACCATCTGCCCTACCATCCACCGCAGTTGACTGCTATATGTAGCCTTGGATTTGGTCTTACCCCTGCCCTACTACCTGGGTCTCCCTCCCCAGGAATTTCTGTATACAGTAGCTTTATTCCCTATGCCCCTTTTGCAATTTTTTAAAGCTTACCTCAGGTGTGCTTGGCTTACTTCATTTAGCCTAATTTCCTCCAGTTCTTCCCATTGGGTGCTGTGCTTCATGCGTTCATCACTGCTTTTCAGTGATGCGTAGTACTGCACTGTATGTATGTACTACAGCTTTTTAATCCATTCGTCAGTTGATAGAAATATGGGCTGTTTCCAACTGCTTGCAATTGTGAACTGTGCTGCGATGAACATTGAAACACAGATGTCTGGTCGTGGATTGTTGCATGTCTCTTCTGTATATATGTCCAGTAGGGGAATTGCAGGGTCATATGGTAGCTCAATTTTCATCTATTTTAGATATTGCCAAATTGGTTTCCATAGTGACTGCACATACCTATAAGTCCAACAGTGGATAAGAGTCCCTGTCTCCCCACAACCCCTCCAGCACTTGTTGTTTTCTGATTTTTTGAATTGGACTATTCTTGAGGGTGTCAGGTGGTATCTCATTGTTGTTTTGATTTGCATTTATCTTATGGCTAATGTCGGGAACGTTTTCTCATACATTTATTGACCATTTGGATTTCTGTCTCTGTAAAACTTCTGTTCAGGTCCTTAGCCCACCTCCTTAATGGGCAGTTAGTTTTGCTCTTTTTGGAAGCTATCAGAATATTGTAGATTTTAGTGATAAGTCCTTTATCTGATTTGTCATTGCTAAAGATGTCTTCCTAGTCCGTGGACTTTTTTATTACTCTCTTGGTGAATTCTTTAGATGTACACAGGTGTTTTATCTTCAGCATATCAAACTTGTCAATTTGTGCCTCCTCTGTGTTTGTGTCCTTCCCTATTTCTGATAGCCTATGTATTCCCTGTGTTCAAGTTCTCAAATTGGTCCGAATTCCCTCATTGATTGGCCTTAGTAATTTGGAGTTTTACTTCGAGGTCTGTGATCTACTTTGAATTTATTTTAGTCCATCAATGTGGTAAGGCTCTTGCTTCATTTTTCTTCAGGTAGATATCCATTTTTTTCTCCAGCACCACTTGTCAAAAAGGGCATCTGCTTCCTGTTTGATATTTTTTGAGTCCTTATCAAAGATCAGTTGCCAATATGCTGATGTTTTTATTTCTGCATTTTCAGTTCTTTTCCATTGGTCTGAGTATCTATCATTATACCAACACCATGCTGTTTTGACCACTGTGGTTGTGTAGTGTGTGGTAAAGTCAGGTAAATCAAACCCTCCCTCAGTGTGCATCTTGAGTTCTCTGCTAATTCTCGGCTTCTTCCTTCTCCCTATGAAGTTGGTAATCATTTTTTCCATTTCCTTGAAAAAGGTGAGGGTAATTGTATCGGAATTGTATTAAACGTATATAGTCCCTTGGGTAGAACTGGCATCTTTATTGAGCCTTCCAATCCACAAGGGTGGGATAATCTTCCATCATTTGTTGAAGTCACTCTTGGTTTCTTGTAACAGTGTTCAGTAATTTTCATCATATAGATCTTTTGTTCTCTCCCCACCCCTCCGCCCCCGCACCTTGTCTGAAATTTCTATAACCTAGCTCTGGAAATGGTGCAGAACAAGGCCTCAAACCATTTCAGAACTGTTCTTGCAAGCACTGTGGGAATGTACAGGGTCACTCTAGACCCAGACATGCTGGAGGCTTGCGGTAAATCTTTTGTTCTTTTAATCAGGTATATCCCTAGATATTTCCATTTGTGCTTGGCTCTTGTGAAGGATACCTCTTTTTTTTTTTAATCTCCTCTTCTGTGGTCTAATCTGATGTGTATAGCAGTCCAATAGACTTCTGATTGTTGATCTTGTATCCTGCCACTTTGCCATACCCTCTTTTGTTTCCAGTACTCCCTTTGTGGAAATTTTGGGGTTTTCCTTATATAAAATCATATCATCTGAAAATAATGATAATTGCACCTCTTTCCTCCCCAGGTGAATACCTTTTATGTCTTTTCTTTGCCTTATGCTGTTAGCTAAACCTCCAGTATGATGTTGAATAAGAGTGGGGACAAGGGACATCCTTTTCTGGTCCCCATTTTCAATGGGATTGTGTTAGTTTTTTCTCCATTGACTATCATGTTGGTTGTTGGTTCTTCATATATAGCTTGTATTGTCTTGAGGAATTTTCCTTTTGTTCCTATTTTCTCAACTCTCTTAAACAGGAGTTGGTGTTGGAAGTTGTCAAATGCTTTCCCCACATCTATTGATGTTATCATGTAGTTCTTAAATAGTTTTTCATGTCAACATGGCAAGTGATACTAATGGTCTTTCGTATGTTGAATCACTCCTGCATTTCCGGTATGAACCCCACTTGGTCATGGTCAATTATTTGTTTTGTATACTTTTCTATTCTCTTGGCCAGTATTTTATTAGGAATTTTTGCATCAATGTTTATTAGGGATATTGGTACATAGTTCTCAATTCTTGTGGGTTCCTTGCCCAGTTTCGGTATCAGTGTTATACTAGCTTAGGAGTTCGAGAGTTTGCCATCTTATTCGATGTTTTGGAAGAGTTTGTTTAGGATTTATGTCAGTTCTTCCCTGAATTGTTGGTAGAATTCTCCTGTAAAGCCATCATGTCCAGGTGATTTTTTGGTTGGTAATCCCTTGATAACCTTGTCTATTTCTTCTATTGCCATGGCTCTGTTCAGATTCTTGACATCCATTAGGGATAGTCTAGGGAGGGACTGTTTTTCCAAGAATTTGTCCATATCTTCCAAATTGTTGAATTCATTGGAGTATAGTCCTTTGTAGAACTGTGTAATTATCCTTTTGATTTCATTAGGTTCAGCTTTGATGTTCCCTCTTTCATCCCTCATTCTTGATATTGAATTTTTTCCACTCCTTTCTTTGGTTAAGTCTGCCAGTGGTTTGTCAATTTTGTTAATCCTTTCAAAGAATCAACTTTTATCAGCATTTTCCCCCCATTGTTTTATTTTCCCTCTACTGATTCTCATCCCTGATTTTTATGATTTCTTTTCTCTTGCTATTAGTGGGATTGTCATGCTGACTCTGCTCTGTTCGTTGTAAATTCTGTGCCACATATCAGTTACGAAACGCTACTTTTTCAGGTGTGCCTGTATTACTATGAAACTTTCTCTGATAACTGCCTTTGCTATGTCTCATAAGTTTTGGTATGTCATGTTTTCATCCTCATTGGTTTCTAAAAATTTTTTAATTTCATCTCTGATCTGGGCCAGGAATTACTCCTTTTGCAGTAGAGAGTTATTCATTCTTTAATTATTTGCTCTTGTTTTCTTCATCTTCCTTTTGTGACTTTCAACTGCACAGTGGTCTGAGAGTGAGTTCTGTATGATATCAATGTGCTTAAATTTAGGTTCACCTTATGTGGCAGCATGTGGTTTATCTTCGAATATTGGCCATGTGAGCTTGAAAAGAATGTGAATTTTTTTTATTTGGATGAAAAGCTCGGTAGATATATTATCAAGTCAAATTGTCTAATTGTGTTTATATCTCTAACCTCCTTGTTGAGTTTCTTTCCCTCTGATCTGTCTTTCTCAGAATGGTGTGTTGAAGTCACCCACTATAATGGTTGAGACTGTGATTTCTTTTTTCACCTTTTGGACTGTTTGTTTTATGTATTTAATGGGTCTCATTCGGGGAATATATGTTTAAAATGTTTATTGATTGATTGTCTACAATTCCCTTTAGCATAATATAGTGACCCTCCTTGTCTCTTTTTATTGTTTGAGATCAATTTTTTCCCATTTAGGATTGCTATCCCTGCGTTTTTTTGAATTGTTTGCTTGGCTGCCTTTCTGCAGCTTTTGATTCTAGGCCTATTTTTGTCTGTACTCTTGAGATGAGTCTCTTGTAGGCAACAGATTGATGGGTTGTGTTTTCTAAACCAGTCTGCTAGCCTCAGTCTTTTAATTCCTGAGTTCAGTCCATTGATATTTAGGGTTATTATCTCCAACTGTGAAATATGTGATGACATACCTTTTCAGTTGGGTGTTTCTCTTTTCAGTGTGTTGTGCATGTGTGTCTGAGGGCTGATCATTCTTGACTGCTTTCCACCCTTAAGCCATTCCTATTTTCGGGGCTTTTTATTTGTTGCCTTCAGGGTGAGGTTGTTCTATGTGACATTATTTATGCTTGATGAGTGTTGTTTTGCCTATACTGCGTCAGCAAGGATCATTGGTAGAGCTGAGTTTCTTCTAACGTATTTTTTCCGTTTTTCTTTGTCTGGGAAAACTCTTCTCCATCTATCTTGATAGATAATTTCGCTGGGTAGAATATTCTTGGGTTTGTGTTATTTTCCTTCAGTTTTTGGAATATATTTCTCCCTCCTTGTTCATAGTGTCTGCTGATAGGTCTGAGCATTTTCTTATTGGGGAACCTTTATATGTGATTGTTTTTTTTTTTTTTCCCATAGCTGCTTTCATGATTTTCTTCTTTTCCTCAAAGTTAGATAGTCTAACTATTATGTGTCTTGGTGTCTTTTTGAGATTCAGTCTAGTTGGTGTACTTTCAGCCTCCTGAATTGCCTGGTTTTCATTCATTAAACTTTGGAAGTTTTCCTCTAAGAATTCTCTGACTATTGTTGCAGATGACTTCTTTGTTGTGTCTTTCTTTGGTAGAGCAATAATTCTGCTGTTATTCCTCTTCATAGCATCATACATAGTTCTTACATTTTCTTCAGTTTCTCTGTTAATCTTATTAGATTTTTGTTTTCCAAAGTTAAATTCTTTTTGGCTATTCTCTTGGTCACCGATGATGTTTTCAGTTTCCTCCAGTCGATTAGTGAAGTCTGAGAGTCTGCTGTTGGTTTTTGTTACCTCGTCCCTAAGCTTTCGTATTTCCCTTTGGTGTATGGATTTTATCTCATCTATCAGTTCATCTTTTCTTCTGTATTGTTCCCTTCATATCCTGTTATAACTCCAACCAGCATTCTGAAAATTTCTTTCTGTGGCATATCAATGTCTACTTCTTCTTTGCATGTTGTTAAGTTCAGGACATCTTCTGATGTTGCCTTTTTTTTCTCCTGTTTTTTCATTAAGGTTGTTGGGGCTGATTGCTATTTGCGTTGTATTGTTTTCAAGGAACCAGGTGCTATTTTTCAGGACTTGAAAGATTTGCAGTCTTGGAAACCTTATAGAGCAGCGGTTCTCACCCTGTGGGTTGTGACCCCTTTGGGGGTCGCCTAAGATCTTGCTCTCCAGTGATTTTATCACTGTGTACTTTCCTTAGTTAGTTCTCTGCCTCAACTTGTGAGCTATACTACCTGTCGGACACCCAGCCTGTGGATTGCATCTCATCACTAGAGCTTGAGATTCCTTTGAGACCTACTTTGCCACGCTTCTGGTGTATGAATCGCTTGAGTTTGGGACTGTTGCATACTGTCGTCTGTGTTGCATACTGTCATTTGCCTGCCTGACTGTTGGCGGCCCACCCTATTGTTTGCTGCCTGTGGGTGAGGACTGCTGGCATTGCTCTAGGGCAGTGGAAAACTCTTGTCTGCTTCCTTGACCTTGGACCCAGCAGCCCT